>JAJPUD010005988.1:40596-94718 GCA_023553655.1 Myrmecobius fasciatus | reverse complement strand
ATAATAGTTGCTTCCATTTCCTTTTTTTTTTTCCAATTTATTTAACTTTCTGCACTCTGGCTTCTAACCCCATTTAACTGAAACTGTTGTCTCCAAAGTGACTAACAATTTCTTATTTGCCTAATTAATGGCCTTTTCTCAGTATTTATAGTTTTTGGCTTTTCTATAGGCATTGACACTTTTGAGCAACCCATTCTCTTAATACTTTCTTGATCTTTTTGTGATATTCCTCTCTCTGATTCTCCTTCTACTTATCAGTTTATCCTCAGTGAATCTGATAACATCACTTTTTCCTTCTGGGTCTCAGTTTTTTCATTTTTAAAATGAAGGATTTGGACTAGGTGCTCCTCAACTTTCTTTCTACATTAAGTCCTATGATCCCAAAAATTGGCAACATATTATCTGATGTTATTAGCTATCAAAATTTAACCTTCCTCCTCTTTCAGGAGCATTTATACTTTCAAAAAGTACTTTAAAAATACATCCAAATTTAGAAGGAAACCAGAAAGCTTTTTAGCTTTTGTTTTTTTTCAGCAAGAGTCTCTGATAAAGGCCTCATATCTCAAATATATAGAGAATTAATTCATATGTATAAGAATACAAGGCATTTCCCAATTGATAAATGGTTAAAGAATATAACCAGTCAGTTTTAGGTTAAAAAAAATCAAAATTGTCTATAGACTTATGAAAAGTTTATTGATTAAGAAAAGTCAATGAAAACAACTCTGACATTGTTTTCTCTGACATACATCTATCAGATATAAGTTAATATGACAGCAAATGGGGAAAAAAAGAATTGGAGAGGATATAGGAAATATATCGTATTGTTGTATTGTAGGTGAGCTTATGAACTGAACCAACCATTATAAAGAGCAATTTGAAACTATACCCAAGGGACTACAAAATTGTACATGCCCTTTGATCCAGGAGTACTAAGACAGATTTTTAAAAAAGGAAAAAGGACTTATTTGTAAAAAAATATTTATAGCCGCTCTTTTTATGATAATAAAGAATTGGAATTGTGGTATATAATTGTAATGGAATACTACTGTGCTATAAGAAATGATAAGCAGGCTAAGTTCAGAAAAACCTGGAAAACTTATATGAACAGATGTAAAGTGAAATGAGCAGAACCAGGAACACATTGTACACAGTATCGGCAATACTGATGATAATCAATTGTGAATTACTTAATTGCATGATCTAAGACAATTCCAAAGGATTCATAATGAAAAATTCTATCCCCTTCTAGAAAAGGAATTGATAGAGTCAGAATGCAGATCAAAGAATACTATTTTCTACTTCCTATACTAATCTTCATGTTTGTTTTTTTTTCTTTTCGGTCTGTGTCTTTTTTCACAACATGATTAATATGGTAATATATGCTGCATAATTGAATATGTATCACTCATAATCAAATTGTTTACCTTGTCAGGGAGAAAAAAAGGAGAAAATTTGGAACTCAGAATTTAAAAAAAAGAATGCTAAAAATTATCTTTACATGTAATTGGGAAATATATATGCATATGCATATATACACATGTATACCTACCTATATACATATCTATATATATTATATGTAATATCATAAAATAATACCACATATATAATGTTATATATATATACATATATATATATATATATGTATACACACACACACACATACTTAAAGTACTTAAAATTGAATTGAATTGGGTATAAAGATGGGGGCTCCCAACATACATTCTCAAAAAATAGTGAATACAGGAAAATAAAATGATTGACTGATTTCTGATTTCCTTTCTAATTTTAAGTCTATTATCCTATATTCCCATGTTACATATAAAAGGTTGCCAATCTCTATCCAGGAAGACTTTTGTCTGAAGGAGAAACAGCACAGAACAGCTGGGACTTTGCCCTAGGCCACCAATTGACAGAGAAAGTACTTCCTCATCATCATTCACCCCACCCCCATCAAGTTGATTGCCAACTGGCTAACTTCAGTCCCCTGGGCTACTTGTTCTATTGGCTATTATAATAGGTCATCATCTCCACCTCACAGGGTATAACTCCTCATGGGTGAAGATTGACCCAGGCATGTTGCCTGGTCTAGGAAACCATGCCATAAGGGATACTCAAGATCCACACAAAATCAGAGGAGTAAATCAGTAGCAAATATGACAAATTATATCATCTATCTCTCTAGTCACTGTACTTTTCACAAAGTAAACTTCTCTAGCTCTTAACCTCCTCTACCTTCTTTTTACTCTATACTGCCTGGAAATCTCCTTTACTGTTGATAAACTTTAATATTCACTTCTTTTTCTTTGCAGGGAGAAGAAATATGGACTCCACAGATAGGGAATGTTGTATATATGGTCAGATTTTTTTTTTTTTATTTTGCTAGTTCATTTTGCTCAAATTTTTTTCTCTTCCTATTTTGGTTTATTTAATTTTAAAAATCTTGATCAAATTATACACAGCAACAACAATATTACATGATGATCAATTCTGATGGACAGGGCTCTCTGCAACAAAGAATTGTCTCAAACCAGTTCCAAATGTTCACTGAAGGAAACCATATACTCCCAGAGAGAGGGATATGAAATATGGACCACAACATAACATTTTTATGCTCTCTATTGAGGTTTGCATTGTGTTTCCTTTCTCTGATTTTCTTTTTTTTTTTTCTTGTAGATAGGATTTTTCATGCACAACTTGTCAAGTAGTTCAACATTATTAACATGTAGTGGACTTCCTGCCATCTAGGGGAGGGGAGGAAACTGGGGGTAAAATTTGTAATGGAAAACTTTGTAAAGATCAATGCTGGGGAACTACCCATACATATGTTATACAAATAAAAAGCTTTAGTAATAATAATAATAAAAATCTTGATCAAAAGAGACCTCTTTTAGAATGGGCAAAGAAAAGGATGCAATCAGAAATTTATGTGATATAAATGCAAGATTATATCAAGAAAATTCCATCATTTTAATTAAAAGAACATATTGCAATATTTCAGATAACAGATGATGAGAAACTAATTGATAGCTGAACCACCTAGATCTATGTTGCTATTATTTATGAACCTTTAAGTCTCTAATCCTTTTCCCATTTAGGTTTAGTAGCAGGTTTACAGTTGTGTTCTCCATTCCAAACTTGTCACTTTGAAAGCTCTGGATCCCCTATTCTTTCTTGGCCATTATAGTCAGTCTATCTTAACTACATGTAGTGGTCATATCTTAGGAACTCATAAACCAACTGAATATGTTCCAGTGCCATCCTTCCTGAATATTGTTTTAATTTTCATTCAAAGGAAATTTGAGATGACTTTTTTTTTAATCTTTTTTTTTTTTTTTGCTTTTTGCTGAGGCAATTGAGGTTAAGTGACTTGCCCAGGGTCACACAGCTAGGGAATGTTAAGTGTCTGAGACCAGATTTGAACTCAGGTCCTCCTGACTTCAGGGCTGGTGCTCTATCCACTGCGCCACCTATGGAAAAATTAACGTCACTTTACTCTCTAATATGAATATTTTCCCCAACTTAGTCTCCTTCTAGTTGCTACAATGAAATAAAGCACTGAATTACACCCAAATAATGATCTATTTAGCACAACATACAATTGCAGAAGCAAACTGAGTCCAAGGCCCTAGGTCAGAACAAAGACCCTGAACACTGGTTTCTATAATTATTACATAAAGATAGTGGAAAAAACAAAAACAACACATACACACAAAAACATGATGTAGGCATTGAGATACTTGTGTTTTGTTTTGTTTTGTTTTTATTGCTGGAATGGATGTAGACATTGAGATGAAGTTTGGATGTGGAGATTATGTAAATTTCTTAAGTCAATTGACAATTGAAAGAGAAAATAGTCTTGTTAATTTCCCTAAATCAGAAGAAATCGGAACTTAACCTTTCAAAATCATGGATAGAAGGCAAAATGGAATTACTAATGCTATTTTAATGCAACATTTTCTCCTGGGAAAAGATGGCAGTAAATATTAATCTTTCAAAGTAGTCAAGTGTCTGGTCATCTAATTATTGTCAAATCTAGTGCAACCATAGTTATTCTTATGATCTGGGTTTTTCAACCCCTCTAATATGTACCAGGCACCTCTGTTGAAATCTATTCTTTCTTTTAAGTACTAATCTAGACTCCACTTCCTCCATAAAGCTGATTCTCTCTACTCAACTGAAATTGATCTCTTGAATTTGTTCCAATATCTTGTCCCACCTATTTTTCCAGGCTTCTTAACCCTTATCTCCCTACCTTAACTCTCTACCTCCAACAATTTGCCACAAACTCTGTGATCCAGTGATGCTAGAATTTGCTATTCCTTACACAAATCATCCCATTTTCCAACTTCAGGCATTTTTTCACTGACTGAAGTCCTTGCCTAGAATTCTCTTCCCTCTTATCTCTTATTCCTGGCTTTCTTCATGTACACCTAAATTCTGCTTTCTATAAGAAGCTTTCCTACTCCCTATTAACCATAATGCCTTATGTCTATTGATTATTTTAAATATCATCTATTACATAGCTTGTTTCTACATAGTTATTTGGATGTTATCTTCTTGAGAACAGGAGTTAAAAATATTTCTTTGTTTCCTCAGCACTTAGCAAAGTACCTGGCACATAGTAGGCACTTAACAATTTTTTATTGGCTGAACTTCATGATTTGTCTTGTAATTAGTTGTGTACGTGGATATGTATATGTGTATATATATACACATATATATACATATATATACTTCCATATATCATATTTTTTCTCCTTATTATATTGTAAGCTAAGGGTAGGGTCTACATCCTCTTTCATGTTTGTATTTCAAGTCTCTAAACATATGAGTTTGCAAATAATATAATTAGGGCTTAAATATATTTGTTGAATTAAATCACAAAAATATGTTTGGGAAATTTAGATTCTAAATCCACAGAAGAAACAATATATAATTGAGTTGAATCCACTTCAACTTTGTGACTTAAAATAGGACACACATATATAGATCCTAAGGAGTAGCATAAATTTAGAATAATAGGGTCATAGATCTAAAGTTGAAAGGCACTTCAAAAGCTAGAGTCTAAGACTCTCATTTTTACAAATAAGAAAACTGAGATGCAAGGAAAGCTAAGTGTTTCAACCATAGTCACACAAGTAGTATTAATGGCAAAGTTTAAACCCAGGTTCTCTATCTTCAGACTCATTTCCAAGAGTCATTATGCAATATCATCATCATCATCATCACCATCAATTGAATTTATATAAGGCTCTCAGTTCATGGTCTCATTTAATGTTTTTCCTTTTTCCATGTTAAGGAACTTTAATTAGCATTGTCCCCATTTTACAGATGATGAAACTTAAGAAGGTGTTACAAGTTTCTTAATGTCCTGCAACTCGGGAATGGCAAAGCTGGGGCTTAAACTGAAAATTCCTTCATTTCCAGACTAGCCATCTTTTTGTGACATTAGTATACCACCATCTTGGAAGCAATGTTTCTCCTCATGCAATGAGCCTAAGTATTCCTTGCTTTTAGATTTTAGCATCACTACTTGTAAACAAAGCCTCTAGAAAGGGACTTCATTAATACTTATTACACCTTTGATAAATTAACAGCAATTTTATTTGCTACAATCTGGCAGATTTCCCAAACATCTGGTCAGAGCAGGTCAGAACTGGCCCTCCCCTCTTTTTGGAGGAACAGTTGGGGCTGCTACAATGCTAAGCATTAGCGTTCCCCTGGGGCTGTGCCTTTACCTAATGTACTGTCTGAATGGCACGCTTCACTTCCACAGCACCTGCTTTCTGGCTCTGAACTGCCACTCAATCCCAACCCAGTCGAGCATAGGAAATTGGGAGCAGTGGGGGAAGCACACATGAGGTAACTTGGGAGAAGATGACATAGTAAATGGGAACGTGGGGACCCAAATGTGAAAGCATATAGAGAAGGGGAGAGAGAAGAGGCACTGGAGTTTAGCATCAAGTGCTGTTTGTGGTAATAATGATTGATTATTGTTCTGTGTTTTTAGACAAGTCAGGTAACTACGAGTGTCTTACCTCCCTGGGGTGACCAATCTGGCTCCACTTCTGACACAACATGTCAGGTTTTAATCTATAAATTCTTCTGTGGAATGGAGACCTGTCTGCCTGCTGGAGAGGTATAGAGGGGAAAGAATCCTGGACCAAGCACCTGGAGACATGAATTGCTAGGTCCATCTCTATCACTAATTAGCTATTTGACCTTGGGCAAATCAGTAAGACTCCTGGGGTCTCCTTCAGACTTGATCTCTCAGGCTCCATAGTGCTCTGACATCATTTCTTCCAGATCTCCAAAGTTCTATGTTTCATATTCTAAGATGGTTTCCAGTTTTGACTTTCTGTGTTCCATGGTTCTGGGATGCTTTCTAGCTTATGTTCTGTGAATCTAAGAGTCTTTATAGCACCAATATTCTGTATTCTATGATGGCAAAGTCCCTTCCATCTCTGGGTCTGACTTTCTGTGTTTTATCATTCTAAATCCTCTTCTATTTCTGAATTTCTATATTCTATTACTCTAATGTTCCTTCTAGTTCTACTAGTGCAAAGGAGAGGAGTGATGAGAACAAACTTCTACCTCAATCTTGTCCCTTTCTCCTCACTCAGACAGACCCTGCCCAATAATACTGGGATTGAGTTCTTAGGTCAACTCATTCAGTATGAATTTCTTCAATAGTTCTGGATACCAAGAATAAGCAGGGAAATGTAGAAATCAGTAGAAAATTACCAAAGTTTGGATAATATAAAACAGAAAAAAATTGGTTAAATTAAGTGTCACAAAAGGCATCATGAATTAAATGATCATAGTCATAAATATGAACATAAAAATGAGAAAATGAAGACTTGTCTGTCAGTATTATGACAAATATTTATTAAGCTTACTTTGTGTTAGGCATTGTACTGTTAGAGAAATAAAGGAAAAAATATTTGCTATTATTGAGATGTTCACATTTTAATGGGAGACAAAACATGAAAAAAAAACTATATACAAAGAATAAATGAAAGGCAATCTCTAAGGGAAGATGCTGGCAGTCAAGGGTAGAAGGGAAAGAGAAAGTCCTCTTGGAAAAGTAGGATTTGAGATGAAACTTCAAGGAAACTAAAAAAGCAAGCAGGCAGAGGTGAAATAGAGAGCATACCAAGATATGGAAAAAGCCAGGGGGAAAAATGCAGAGAATCAGGAGATAGTGTTACCATGAGAGAAAAAGCAGGAAGGTCAATATTGCTGGATCCTGGAGTACTTGGAAGAGAATAAAGTATAAGAAACAGTTAGGTAGGTGGCCCAGTGCAGAAAATGCTGGGATTGAAAGCAGGAAGACCTTTATTTAAATCTGGCCTCATATACTTATTAACTCTATGATCCTAGGCAAG
The DNA here is from genome assembly GCA_023553655.1 of Myrmecobius fasciatus. NCBI lineage: Eukaryota > Metazoa > Chordata > Mammalia > Dasyuromorphia > Myrmecobiidae > Myrmecobius > Myrmecobius fasciatus. The sequence goes on along the minus strand of JAJPUD010005988.1, from coordinate 87,327 downwards.
TCACTTAATTCCTGTTTGTCTTTATTGGCTGGAAAAAGAAATGCCAAACCACCCCAAACTTTTTTGCTAAGAAATACCCATGGACAGTATTGGTATCGCATGGGTCACAGAGTCATGAAGAAGTTAGAACACAACTGACCAATAATAGCAAAGTATAAGATAATTGGAGGCAGGGATAAAGTTATAAAGAGTTTTAACAGCTTTCATTTGCCTTGTGCAGAAAATGAAAGGCTGGATCATATTTTAAGATTATTCTATATCTATTACTTGCTCTATGATTCTAAGATAATTTATTTTACTAAAGCTATATAATTATATCAATTTAAGATCGTTTTAATATTTTTCTGTTTTTATTATTCCTGAATGTTTCACAATTTCCTAAAATACAACACATTTAATATCTCAACAATTGAGAGAATAATCACAGAATTTCAGATTTGGAAGCCTTTCCTAATACTCTCTGTGAATAATGAATTTCCTTCTCACATTTTATGTTGGATTTTGTTCTATATAAGTGGATCCAAATGGTCTATAAATTGACTTAGAAAACAAAAAATTAACATGATCTATGTTGTACTATATACCTTTTTTATTTTGTTAAATATTTCTCAATTACATTTTAAGGTGGTTTGACTTGCTGCTCTCTTTTGGCCCTCAGGCTGAGTTTGACACCTCTATAAGGTATTTAATTATTATATTTGTATACCTTTATGTCACCACTACTAGAGTATAAGTTACATCAGGGCAGGAATATCTCTGTCTCTCTATCAAGAAAGAAAGAAAGAAAGAAAGAAAGAAAGAAAGAAAGAAAGAAAGAAAGAAAGAAAGAAAGAAAGCCATAAAGTCTAAAATACACATGAAGCCTCAGTTTTTGCATATATAAATTTAAGATAATTATAGTCCTACCCTGTAAGATTGTAATGAGAATTAAATGAGAAAATATACATGCAAAGTACTTAGGAAATGACAAAGTACTATTGTAAATGTTAGTTATTAATGTTATTTTTATTAATAATAAAAAAATTCCACAAACACATATTATTCATCAATTATATGGAAAGCACTGTGCTTTATTACTTGATAGAAATTAAAAATGCCAAGGTCATCCATCCCCTCTATCCTGGATCATCACCAGTCATCCTGATTTTTATCTTGTCACTGGACTTTGATGACACAGAATGAGAGCGTGGATTGGATCCTTAATGCCATTTTTTATCTAACTCTTAGTCAGATGCTATCTACAACATGGTTGACAAGTATTCAGTCTTTGATTGCATGCCTTCAGATGTGGGGAAATCACTACCTCTGAGAATAACCCATTCCAGTTTTGGACAGTTCTAATTGATAAGAAGATCTTATTTAGACACTGATTGTCACTAAATTTTAGAGAAAATCATCTTATCATTTCCATATAAATGTGTGTGTTAAGAGAGAGAGACAGAGACAGAAAGACAGACAGACAGACAGAGAGCCTAGATACCCATCTGGCACTGTAGCTTAGGTCTACTCCAGTAGACCTAGTTGAGTAGTTGATTGCCCAGTTGGGTCCAAGATAAGTCAATGAAAGATGAGTACATAAATTAAAAATGAAACTATATTTAGGCACTAGAAGTAAAATGAAAAAATGAAGGATGTCTTTTTGATCCTTGATGTCTGCTTTTGTCAGGACAGATTAGGGGAGACTTCATTTATTAACTTTGAAGATACTGGGAAGTGTTTCACATCTATCACTGCCAGGCCAAAAATGATAGCTCAGTTCATCCCCCTCATACTTCAGCCTTGTTGGTAGAATGCCCAAATGTGGTTTATCCAATGTGCAGTTGGCCAATCCCGATGAGGCCAGAATTCTCTTAAGTAATACTTGATATTGAATTTGGCAGTATGGTGAAAAGATCACTGGATGTGGAGTCAATGTATCTGGTTAAAAGCCTGATTCTACTACATAATTCTTCTTGAATAACATTGGGAAAGACATTTTTCCACTTTGAGTTTCCTTTTGCTTTAAAACAAAGTATGAAGGGACTAGATGCTTCAGGACATGAGGTTTCAGTTTCAGATATGTCACTTTTTCTGTGAGCTTAGATAGTTCTATTTACTTCTCTCAGCCTCAGTTTTATAAAAAATGGATTTAATAATCTCTTTTCTATCTGTCTTTTAGACAACTGTGAGGTTCAAATGGACTGAGGGACTTTGAAAACTCGGAAATGCTCTTACTCTGAAGTCTAAGACCCCCTTTTCCCCTTGTTTCATTGAAATCTTCTTCTGGTACCTCATCTTGGCCTAGAGGGGATGGGTTCTTAATTGCTATTTCAAGATAGAACAAGTTTGGCAAGCTTTTATCCGAATGGAATAACAAAACATCAGACTAGAGTTATTGTACAAAGAGCAGGCTAGAAAATTGCAGAGACTTTCAACAAATGAAGGTTAGGAACCAAGTGATGATTTAGGTTTTGGCCATGATAATTCACAGATATTAGCTACTAAGGTAGGAGGTAACTACAATCATGAAATCCCAGATCTTTCACTGAAGAATGAAGATTCATCATGATGTAATATAAAAACCAAGATATTTGTCATCAAATAATCTGCTTTCTAATACCACTTCTGCTATCTTGGTGACCTTGGATAAATTATCAACTACTATGGATCTCCATTTCCCCATTTCTTAACTGAGGCAGCTGACCTATATGATTTCAAGGGGCTCTTTGAGCTCTGGAATTCTGTGATCCTTTGAAAAAAAGCATAGGTTTCAGAGAAAAAGGAAAAGGAAAAGACACTGACACTGGGAAGGCTGAAGCCTTTATCTCCTCCTCCCCTTAGCCCATCTCCTTCCTCAATGAAATCGATACCCTTTCTCAAGGAATCCCACTTTAAAAGCTTACATTTATCACTAGAGATTAGCACAAAGTCAGGGAGAGGGATAAGAACAGAGGACATAGGTAACCTTTGATCCTAACTTGACTCCTGTCACATGAGTGACCGAGCTGCAATCTGTCACCATATGACACAAGGGCCTTTGACAGGCACTTAGTGACAACAGCAGATGAGGATGGAAGCATTCACGCATAATTAAAAATTGAATGGGGGAGGAGGAGGATTTTCAAAGGCTGGAGCTGGAAAATCAAGTGTTCTATAGTTCTTTTAGAAATAATATTTCTAACGTATCAGGATTTCTTTGTCACTTTTTTTCCTTTATTGCCTCTGCTCTACTTTAATTTAGATGAATATTCAGAAATATTACTGTATAACCTCAAATTATATATATATTTTTAAAGTTAGAAGGAACAGCTTAGCTCATTTAATCCAACATTCTTCCCTGTATAGGAATCTCTTTTATAATGTCGCTGAATTTAGCATCCGGCCTCTGCTTAAGCACCTCCCAGTGATGAGTTGGTAGTAAATCACCATGGATGTCACAGTTATTACCTGAATGAACTAGGGTAAAACACTTCACCTTTCTATTGCTGAGTCTCAGTTTGCCATTCTGTAAAATGAGCTTAATACTCCTCTTTTCTCCAGACTCTCCAGCTTTCTTCTGGTAAATATCACATCCTGATTTTTTTCTTCTCAAAGTGTTCTATAGGGAAAGCATTTTTTAAACCTCAACTTGCCAATTAAATGTGAGGTGATGGTGATACTATCAATGGTGATAGTGATGCTGATACCAAGTACTTGTGGGAAATTTGTAACACATTACTTCATACTCTTAAAAATTGAGCACTAACCAGATAATTATAATACCTAATACATCCCTCATTAGTAAGATCACAGATTTGTGTCTGGAAGGGACATTAAAAATCAGCTAATATAGACAAGGAAACAGACACTGAGAGTTTAAGCAACTTGCCTCATGTCACTGAGATATGAAATGTCAAAGCTAGATTTGAATTCTCATCCACTACTTCAAACCATCATTCATTCCACCTTACAACATAATTCCTATTGGTATACACCAGAAAATGATTTGTAAGATTCCTTTGAGGTACAAATCTGCAATCGTATTAGTGAGGGAGATAATTCCCTTTTTGAAATTTATTGTTTCTATTGAACCAAAATTCAATTCAATAAAATGAACATTTGTTGTAAATGTAAATATAGCTAAAGTGCCAACACCCTCTTACTTTAGTTTCAATGAAAAGAGGCATGTGGGAATTACTGAATATTTAACAAAGGAGGTTTACTTTGCCCCAGGGCAGCAGGAATATGCTTCTAGGATACAATGACATTTAGCTTCAATACATGAAGTCCCTCTCATTAGGGTGTGGCCAATTATATGATTTTTGATACTGACCAAGTCTCTATGAGTACAAAACTTGTAATGCACTTAGAAGACCAGATAGGTGCATCAAGGAAGCTGGGGCCAGTCATATCTGGGGCAAAGGCTTTATCTTATTAATAAGATAATTTAATAATTATGCTTAGGCATAAAAAAGGGGGAAAAGATTTTTTATTTCAAGGAACTTAAGTTATATTTGTATACAAGTAAGTTATACTTGGAAGTGGGAATGTGGTATTTGAATAAATCATCATATAATAAAAGAAAGCAAATGAATGGAATAAAAGAAAAATTAGGAAAAAAGATGTCCTAAGAAGATTTACATTAATAAAAGCACTAACAGGTAAGACTTCACAAAAGAGGGAGAACCCAAGCAGAGTGTTGAAGAAAAAAAAAAGAAGATGAAAAAATGCATTCTAGGAAATGAAGATTCTTGAAAGATATTTATGTAGGGGCAGCTAGGTGGAGCAGTGGTTAGAGCACCAGCCCTGAAGTCAGGAGGACCTGAGTTCAAATCTGGTCTCAGACACTTCCTAGCTGTGTGACCCTGGGCAAGTCACAACCCCAATTGCCTCAGCAAAAAGAAAAAAAAAGATATTTATGTATATGTATGCATGTGTGTTGGGTGTGTATATTAAGGATACATAGATAAGACATGATAGAAAGAGAGATAAATAGAGAAATGGATGGATAGATAGATGACAAACAACTATTCTCTATAGAGATCACAATGAGGTCAAAGGGAGCTTTTGAGATCACAGTAAAGACTATGTATGTAGATAGAGTAGACTGGAGGGTCTAAGCTGGAGCCTTAGGGAAAAGTAATGCTTAGTGAATAGAAATGAATGATGGTCCAGCAAAGAAGACAGAAAAAAGAATGGTAGAGGAACATAAAAGAAAAATGCCATGGAAGAAAATATATTCAGTGGAAGGGATAAGCAATAGAATTAAAACTACAGAGATTAAATAGAATTAGTTCCAAGAAAGGGTTATCAGATTTTAAGTTGCTTAGTTGGTTGGTTGGCTGATGTCTTTCAATCTCAAAGAGGATCAAAATTACATCACTATTTTAGAGTCAAGTTAGTGGGTCTAACTATGATTGAACAGACCACTACAAGTTTGGAATGTTCTGCCACAGATCAGATATGTTTCACATTTTTTTAAGCTAATTCAATTCTGCTTTGTTTATAGAACACAGGACTTGCCTGATGAGAGCATGCTATGCTAGGTGGTTCTTTGCCAGCGTCTTCCAGGTCATACAATCAATTCTATAGTTCTTAAGAGACAGCTTGAGAGTGTTATATTGCTTTTTCTGACCATCGTGTGAGCACTTGCTCTGTGTGAGTTCTCCATAAAATAATCTTTGAAGTTCTGAGATTATTAGTAACCTTAGAGAGAACAATTTAAATAGAATTTTGAAGTTAAAAGTCAAATTACAAGGTTTTGTAATTTGAAAAGTAAATGGAAAGTGAGGAAATGGGATGAAGATTTTATTTGGAAGTTTGGAAATAAAAAGGGATGAGATATTTAGAATGGTTTGAGGTAATTGGTCAAATGAAAAATCTTAAGCATAAAAGAGACATTAGCATAGAAGACAGAGAAAAGGAGGTATTAGGAAGAAGTTTAGAAATAGAACACATTTTTGCAAGAATAAGGTCACAGAAGAAAATGGGAATGGACACAATATAAGTTAAAAAGTAGTAGTAGGGTAGTATTCTATTAAATAGGAGAGGTTCATCCCCCAAAATGAAGTCTCAAATAAGGAACAATACAGAGGGGTTTTCACATATGGAGTAGGATAGAATAAGGAGTTCATAGAGGATGATCTTGATTTTCTTAGTAAAGCAGGAGGTGATATCTTCTCCTAAGGTAAAGAAAGTAGGACCAGTAAAAGAGGTCTGAGGTAAGAAATAAAATTTAAGAATAGATCTGGCAGAATTATGATGGATATTTAAGATTAAATTATTTTTTGTACAGCAATGAGGGTTATGTGGACATTCAAAACTTGTAGTCGACCCAATCAAAATGAGATTATTACTTTCTCCAGAAGCATTTAGTAACATGCAAATAAGAAGAATAAGGTCAAAAGGAAGGCAAACCTAGAAGTAGGATTTTTCAAGTTATGAGTTCCAATACCATTAATATCCCCCCACCCCCACACCACTATTACTACCACTATCTGTACTACTATCACTACCACCACCACTACTACTACTACTACTACTACTACTACTACTACTACCACCATCACCACCACTACTACTAGTAATAGTAGTAGTAGCACAACAACAACTACTACTACTACCATCATTATTACCACCAGCACCATTTATTTAGTGCTATTAGATTTACAAAGACCTTCACATCTCTCTAAATAAATGATAGATAGATAGATAGGACATTGATAGGACAAGGAATTCAAAAGTATAAAATAGTTCAGCTATCAAGTCATCACCATAAAGGGAAGAAAGGGAAACAATAGCAAGGAGGGATGGATAGATTGTAGTTCATGATAAGGGATGAGGAATAGTTTAGTAGGAGTGAGACAGGAAGGAGAGATGGAAAAATGAGAAACTATGATAAAAGGCAGAGCATACAAGCATTCCATTTGGTGAGTATTGTAATTATGGGTGATGGTAAGATTGGAGATCATAAATTTAAAGCTAGAAGAGATCTTGGAGGCTATTGAGTATCTCCCACACCTTATAAATGAGGAAACAGAAATTGAAAGAATGATTTGTCCAGAATCACTCATCTATTAAGATTTGAAATCAGGTTTTCCTAACTCAAAGGAAGTCTAACTTCTTACCCACTAAACCACTTATCTGCCATCCCTGTGATTCATGGAAGCTGAAGAAGTTGATTAACTGGTAGAGTAGAATGTTTGAAGGGACAATTGTCAATATATATTGATAAAGGCAGAGAATGGAGAATACCATGAAACTAGTAAGGAATATAAGAAAAGAGGAACGTTGACTGGGAAGTCAATAGTTGACTATTGCAAGGATCTTATGACTGGAAAGGTCATCAAACCTTCTATTGAAGACTTCTATCAAAGAAACGCCATGCCTTCAGACAAGTACATTAATAATTTTTCTCTCTCTTAAAGGAGCTTATTTTACTAAACATGAACACATTTTCTAAGGTGTTTCATAAATAGTTTATTATTATTGTTTTTTGAGTACAAATACAAAGTACACACACACAGGCATGGAAATTGTAACATAGTTCTTGCCCTATAGGAACTCTAATCTATTTGAGGAGAGAAGACATAAATATATTAAACCACACACACACACACACACACACACACACACAAACACAAAACCCCCCTTCCCCATACATACACACACAACTGCATGTATGTATACTTGTTAAGAAGTAGCACAAGGATAGGGAGCCAAGATGGCGGAGTGAAAAGGTGACTTTCTGCCTCTCCTCCCATCTTCTCTCAAATCAACAATAAAATAAGCCTCTGAACTGATCTTCAAGTCAACGAACTCAGAAATATTTGGGCACAGCTCTCTGGATAACTTCATATCAGGTTAGTCGGACTCGGACAGAGAGATAAATAGACGTCAACTATGCAGGCCGGAAGTGAGGGTGGGACTCAGCTCAGCTCATCGTGGAAGAAATTCCAAACTCCAAACTCCAAATTCCAAACACCTGGAGTTTATCTGAGGCACTCGGGACACTCTGCCCTGATTGGGGGCAGGTGTTCTGGCAGACTTGCCTTAAGGAGTAATTCGGGCTTAGTCCTAGCCCCCACCAGCCCAGCACCTTAAGTAAACTCGCTGAAGTGCCCCAGGGCAAAGCTTTTTGCAGCCAGCGTTTTTTTTTTTTTTTTTTCCTACCTTAAAGAGATATCCACGCTGTCTAAAAAAAAATATGATGAAGAAGCAAAAGAGAGCTCTCACCATAGACAGCTTTTATCAAGGCAAAGAAACTACTCCAGAGCCAGAGGTTCCTTTAGACAAAAATCCAGAGAACATCAGCCAGGACCATCACTGGTCCCCTTTTCAAAAGGCCTTTCTGGAAGACTGCATAAAGAACCTCAAAAGAGAGCTGGAGGATAAATGGGAAAATAAACTTAAATCAGTGCAAGAAGGATACAGTATCTTGCAAGAAGGATATGATGCCCTGCAAAAGAGATATGAAAAAGACACCAATTTATTAAAAAATAAAATTAGTGAAGTGGAAAAAGAGTGCAATGAACAAATTGGCCAGTTACAAAAGGAGCTTAAAAAGGTAACTGAAGAAAACAACACTTTAAAAATAAGAATTGAACAAATGCAGGTGAATGACTCACTAAGACTTGAAGAATCAGTCAAACAAAAACAAAAAAATGAAAAATTAGAAGAAAATATGAAATATCTCCTAGGAAAAACAACTGACTTGGAAAATAGATCTAGGAGAGATAATCTAAGGATTATTGGACTTCCTGAAAGCCATGATGAAAAAAAGAATCTAAACACTATCTTCCAGGAAATCCTGAAAGAAAACTGCCCTGAGATTGTAGAATCAAAGGGCAAAATCACCATTGAAAGAATTCACTGATCACCTCCTGAAAGAGACTCCAAAATTAAGACCCCAAGGAATATCGTGGCTAAATTTCAGGACTATAGCACCAAGGAACAGATTCTGCTAGCAGCTAGAAAGAAACAATTCAAATACCAAGGATCAATAATTAGAATCACACACGATCTGTCAGCCTCCACATTGAAGGATTGAAGGGCATGGAACCAGATATTCTGAAGGGCAAAGGAACTTGGATTACAGCCAAGAACAACCTATCCAGCTAGAATGAGCATTATTCTCCAGGGAAGAAGATGGTCATTCAATGATATAGGTGAATTTCACCTATTTCTAATGAAAAGACCGGATCTGAACAAAAAATTCGACACCCAAACACAGAACTCAAGAGATGCATAAAAAGGTAAAAAGGAAAGGTCTCTTGAGAACTTTATTTCTACTAGGGGGATACTCAAAGTTTGGGGGTATAATTAACTAGATATTACTTTGATAATATGAAAAGGAGAACTAGAGGGGAAAATGTTGTCATACTGGGGAAAAGAGGGAAAAAGTGGTAAAATAAGATCTAAAAAAAAGGGAGGTAAAAACAAGGTAAAATCACTTGAAGAGGCAAAGAAAACCTAATATAATTGAGAGAAAGAGGGGAGGGAGATGAGCACTGTGTAAATCTTACTCTCATCAGGTTGGGCTCTATAAGTGTATATCAGATATTTGATTTCACATAGAAACTTGTCTGTTACTAGAGGGAAGTGGGAGGGAAAGGAGGAAAAGTAAGGGACAAACTAATAGAAGGGAAAATAGAAGAATCAGAGAAAAGGAATAAAAACAGGGGGAGGGGATCTAAAGGGTGAAGTATTGTTTAGGGGAGGGGGTCATCAAAAGCAAAGTACTGAGGAGGGGGGAAGGGAGAAAGGGGAAAGGAAAGGGGAAAACATAACTTGGGTAAATAAGGTAGCAGGAAATAAAGAATTAGTTATTCTAACTGTGAATGTGAATGGGATGAACTCTCCTATAAAGCGGAAGCGGATAGCAGACTGGATTAAAAACCAGAATCCCACAATATGCTGTTTACAAGAAACACATTTAAAACATAGTGACACATATAGAATGAAGGTAAACGGCTGGAGCAGAAAATATTATGCTTCAGGTGAACAAAAAAAACCGGGGGTAGCAATCCTTATCTCAGATCAAGTAAAAACCAAGATACATCTAATCAAAAGAGATAAGGAAGGAAACTATATTTTATTAAAGGGTACCATAGATAATGTAGCAATATCTATACTAAATATATATGCACCAAGTGCAATAGCACACAAATTCCTAGGGGAGAAATTAAGAGAGATGCAAGAAGAAATAGACAGCCAAACGATTCTAGTGGGGGATCTCAACCTTGCTCTCTCAGAATTAGATGAATCAAACTACAAAATAAACAAGAAAGAAACTAGGGAGATAAACCAATTGTTAGAAAAGTTAGGTATGATAGATCTATGGAGAAAGTTGAATGGAGACAGTAGAGAGTTTACTTTTTTCTCAGCAGTCCATGGAACATATACAAAAATTGACCATGTATTAGGGCATAAAAACCTTAAAATCAAATGCAGAAAGGCAGAAATAGTAAATGCATCCTTTTCAGATCATGATGCAAAAAAAATCCCATGCAATATAAGTCCAGGAGAAAATAAACCAAAAGGTAATTGGAAATTAAATAATCTAATCCTGAAGAATGAATGGGTGAAAGAGCAAATCATAGACACAATCAATAATTTCATCCAGGAGAATGACAATAAGGAGACAACATACCAAAATTTGTGGGATACGGCCAAAGCTGTTATAAGGGGCAATTTATATCTCTAGATGCTTACTTGCATAAAATAGAGAAAGAAAAGATCAATGAATTGGACTTATTATTAAAAAAAACTAGAAAAAGAACAAATTAAAAACCCTCAATTAAATACCAAATTGGAAATTCTAAAAGTAAAAGGAGAAATTAATAAAATTGAAAACAAGAAAACTATTGAGTTAATAAATAAAACTAAGAGTTGGTTCTATGAAAAAACCAACAAAATAGATAAGCCTTTAGTTAATTTGATAAGAAAAAGGAAAGAGGAAAATCAAATTGTTAGTCTCAAGAATGATAAGGGAGAACTTTCCTCCAATGAAGAGGAACTTAGAGCAATAATTAGGAGTTACTTTGCCCAACTTTATGCCAGTAAGTTTGATAATCTAAATGAAATGGAGGAATATCTACAAAAATATAGATTGCCCAGGTTAACAGAAGAGGATATAAATTATTTAAATAGCCCCATATCAGAAAAAGAAATAGAACAAGCCATTAACCAACTCCCTAAGAAAAAATCTCCAGGGCCAGATGGATTTACATGTGAATTCTACCAAACATTCAAAAAACAATTGATTCCAATACTACACAAACTATTTGAGAAATTAGGGACAGAAGGTATACTGCCAGAATCCTTCTATGAGACCGATATGGTGCTGATAGCTAAACCAGGTAGGGTAAAAACAGAGAAAGAAAACTATAGACCAATTTCCCTAATGAATATTGATGCAAAAATTTTAAATAAGATATTAGCAATGAGATTACAGAAAGTCGTCCCCAGGATAGTACACTATGACCAAGTAGGATTTATACCAGGGATGCAGGGCTAGCTCAATATTAGGAAAACTATCAGCATAATTAATTATATTAATAACCAAATTAACAAAAACCATAGGATTATCTCAATAGATGCAGAAAAAGCCTTTGACAAAATCCAACACCCTTTCCTATTAAAAGCACTAGAGAGTATAGGAATAAATGGGCTTTTCCTTAAAATGATCAGTAGCATGTATTTAAAACCATCAGCAAGCATCATATGCAATGGAGACAAACTAAAACCATTCCCCATAAGATCAGGAGTGAAACAAGGCTGCCCACTGTCACCATTACTATTTAATATTGCATTAGAAATGTTAGCTTTAGCAATAAGAGAAGAAAAAGAGATAAAAGGAATCAGAGTAGGTAATGAAGAAACCAAATTATCACTCTTTGCAGATGACATGATGGTATACTTAGAGAACCCTAGAGACTCAACTAAAAAACTACTAGAAACAATTCACAACTTTAGCAAAGTTGCAGGATTCAAAATTAATCCACATAAATCATCAGCATTTTTATATATTACCAACAAAGTTCATCAGCAGGAGATACAAAAAGAAATTCCATTCCAAATAGCAGATGATAGGATAAAATATTTGGGAATCTATCTGCCAAGGAAAAGTCAGAAACTATACGAACTAAATTACAAAACACTTTCCACACAAATAAAATCAGACCTAATCAATTGGAAAAATATTAAGTGCTCATGGGTAGGCAGAGCGAACATAATAAAAATGACAATACTACCCAAACTCATCTACTTATTTAGTGCCATACCAATCAAACTCCCAAGAAATTATTTTACAGATCTAGAAAAAATAGTAGCAAAGTTCATTTGGAAGAACAAAAGGTCAAGGATTTCAAGGGGATTAATGAAAAAAAAGGCAGATGAAGGTGGCCTTGCTGTACCAGATCTAAAACTATATTATAAAGCAGCGGTCATCAAAACCGTTTGGTACTGGATAAGAAATAGAGCAGTCGATCAGTGGCACAGGATAGGATATCAGGACAATCTAGGCAATAACCTTAACAATCTAGTATTCGATAAACCCAAAGACCCCAGCTTTTGGGATAAATACTCACTATTTGGCAAAAACTGCTGGGAAAATTGGAAAGTAGTATGGAAGAAATTAGGGCTTGACCCATACCTAACACCACATATCAAGATAAGATCTAAATGGGTTCATGATCTAGATATAAAGAGGGACCTTGTAAGCAAGTTAGAGGAACGTAATATAATTTATTTCTCAGACCTGTGGAGATGGAATAAATTTATGTCCAAAGAAGACCTGGAACTCCTAATTGAACACCAGATGGATAATATTGATTATCTTAAGTTAAAAAGTTTCTGTACAAACAAAACAAATGCAGACAAGATTAGGAGGGAAGCATGAAATTGGGAAATCATCTTTACATTTAATGGTTCTGATAAAGGCCTCATTTCTAAAATTTATAGAGAATTGTCTCATATATATAAGAATCCAAGCCACTCTTCAATAGATAAGTGGTCAAGGGATATGAACAGACAATTTTCAGATGATGAAATTAAAACCATCTCTAGTCATATGAAAAGTTGTTCCAAATCACTATTGATCAGAGAAATGCAAATTAAGACAACTCTGAGATACCACTACACACCTGTCAGATTGGCTAAAATGACAGGAAAAGATAACGATGAATGTTGGAGGGGATGTGGGAAAACTGGGACACTAATACATTGTTGGTGGAACTGTGAACGTATCCAACCATTCTGGAGAGCAATTTGGAACTATGCTCAAAAAGTTGTCAAACTGTGCATACCCTTTGACCCAGCAGTGTTTCTACTAGGCCTATATCCCAAAGAGATCTTAGAGGAGGGAAAGGGCCCCACATGTGCAAGAATGTTTGTGGCGGCCCTTTTTGTGGTGGCTAGAAACTGGAAACTGAAGGGATGCCCATCAATTGGAGAGTGGCTGAATAAATTATGGTATATGAATGTTATGGAATATTATTGCTCTGCAAGAAACGACCAGCAGGACGATTTCAGAGAGGCCTGGAGAGACTTGCATGAACTGATGCTGAGTGAAATGAGCAGAACCAGGAGATCATCATACACAGCAACAACAGTATTACATGATGATCAATTCTGATGGACATGGCTCTCTGCAACAAAGAATTGTCTCAAACCAGTTCCAATTGTTCACTGAAGAAAACCATATACACCCAGAGAGAGGGAAATGAAATATGGACCACAATGTAACATTTTCATGATCTCTATTGACATTTGCTTGCATTGTGTTGCCTTTCTCTGATTCTTTTTTTTTCTTGTAGATAGGATTTTTCTTGCATAACTTCTCAAGCATTTCAACATTATTAGCATGTAGTGAACTTCCTGCCATCTAGGGGAGGGGAGGGAACTGGGGGTAAAATTTGTAATGGAAAGCTTTGTAAAGATCAATGTTGGGGAACTACCCATACATATGTTATACAAATAAAAACCTTTAATTAAAAAAATAAATAACTAAAAAAAAATAAAGTCAGATAGCTGTTTTAAAAAAAAAGAAGTAGCACAAGGAAAAAAAAAAAGTCGCACAAGGCAGTAAATGGGTGTCAAATTAAATGACTGAGCCTGCAAGTTCCACAAGTGTTCAAAAAGTCAGGTAATATTAGATCTAAAAGGAGCCTATATAAACAGACTTTCAGTAAATAATCTTAAAGTCATAGAACACTGGATTTTAACCATATCTTAGAAAACAAAATGTTAGAATACAAAATATGAAATGGAAGTCACCCTGAGATAGAAAAGACCATAGACTCATAGAATGTAGAATGTTTGAAATGAAAAGGATATCAAAGTCATGAAGCCATAAAATGCTGGCATGATAAAAGGGGTTTTAGTGATAATCTATTTATATTTTCTTATTCTTCAGATGTGGAAATTGAAGCCCAGAGAGGGGATATGTCTTACCTAATAGCAAAGATGTTAGGGAATAGAAGTTTGGGAGTAGAACTTCAAGTATCATGGTACTTAAATGTTGCTAATTTCAATACAGTATGCTTTTATATAGACAAAACAACCAACTACCTGACTGGATTTTCTTCTTCCCAATGGGTTGATTTGTTGAGCATTCTTCCCAGTCACAACACTATAGAGAATCATTATTTGCTTAAAGCAATAACTGTTGAGGATTCAACAAAAAGTACCATATGCGTGGGATTGTTTATTTGCTGGTGAGAGGCTGTCATCCACTTCACTGCTTGATTGTTGTCACTGACACATATTTACAAAATTGAGAAAGTGAGGTCTGAACTTCCTATGCATTCAGCAGCCGTGTTCATTAGTAGACAGATTCATAGACAGCATAAGCATCAGTGTTAACAATGTTCCTGACTAAATGTTCTTTCTTCTCACAGAAATTTACTTCATGTCCTTGAATGCACAAATTCTATTTTTAGAATACTACAAATATTTATGATTTCATGGTTCTGGCATTCCCTTCACAAATGTAGATACTGAGATCCCTTATAAAATAAAAAAGGTTTTTGAAAAAAATCTGTGCTTGAAGAAAAAAAAAAAAAAGCATTATCTTGTGGCCAGCCTGGTGCTGGTCCTATCACGAATTAGTTAGATAGGTCTTCAGATGACAGACATTAGGTCTGTTTAGTCCATAACTGAATTTATTATTTGAAGGCTTCCCAGTTTACTCTTAACTGGGGTAGTGCTGCAAAAGTATCATATGTTGGTATGGGACAAGTCTACATCAAAATGGGATGTCAGTGGAGGATCTGAGTGGAGAAGAGTTAACAGAAGCACTTGTCATTCTATTGTACTTATCAACAATTTGTTGAGTAACTCTCATGTGACTAGTACTTTGCTAGATTGAAAGAATGGTTCAAGAATCATAAATTCTCAGAGAGAAAGAACATACCCGAAAGATATTGCTGGTATCTCTTCTATAGAAAGCATCATCAGGTACTAATGATGATGGTGATGGCAATGATGATGAAGACAGATGATAGATGATAAGAATGTATATAGAAAGATAGATAGACAGATAGAAATATATACATTTTAAAACTGAGAAATCACTTTAAATATTTCTTTATCTGATTTTCACAAAAATCCACTGAAGTAGGTGTCCTAGTTATATTGCTTCTCAAGTTAGTTCTACAATTTCTAGTGTCAGAGATCAATTGGAATCCCATCCAATATCTGAATAACTTTCTTTCAGGTCTATTTCCACAGGTATTTATGGAAAAGGAAAAGTATTTATAGCAGCTCTCTTTATGGTGGCAAAAAACTGGAAATTGAAGGGATGCCTGTCAATTGGGGAATGATGAAACAAGTTGAGATATATAATTGTGGTGCAATATCACTATGCTATAAGAAAGGATGAGCTAAATGGTTAGACTTACATGAAATAATGAAGAAGCAAAATTAAGAAAACTTTGTATACAGTAAAAGCAATATTGTTTTAAGAACAACATTAAGGAAATAAGTCATTTTGACTATCATAAATATACACATGAAGGAAGGACACATGAAGGAAGATTCTTCAAGCAGGCAAAGAAATGATCAACTGAAGTATATATATATAACAATTTCATATATACATGCACATAAACACACACACATTCCTATTTGTGTCTAATGGTAACATCTCTAAGGTAGGGGTAAGGGGAGAGAAGAAAAAAAATAAATTTACTTGATAACTTTATTATGCATGTGAAAGGAATTGTAAGTTGTATATAATAGATTTGCAGTTTCAAGTGTGATCATCTTTTTTCTTCTGTGTTATGGAAATGCTTGTTTTATTTTAAAAATTAGAAATATAATAAATAAAATTTTTTAAAAAAGAAGAAAGCTCTTGATGTAGAGCAGAAATCATCATCTCTTAGAGAATTTATCAGACCTCTAATTGTGCCCTCTTTAATGCCAAAGAATAATTCTGTTAAAAACAATTACAACAGCAAAATAATAATAATAAAAACAATAACAATCAAACAAACTCTTTAGATCCAATTCTTATTCCCCCTCATATGAGGACTACTATCCCTATTTCTTGTCGTGGCTAAATATTATCAGTAAGAATACTGAAAACGGAGCCAGAACATCTTTCTCTAATGAGGGCACACCATGCTGGGTGGTTCTGTGCCAGAGTCTCCCATGTTATGCAATCAATTCTAAAGATCTTAAGAGAGATCTTGAGGGTGTCCTTGTATCACTTTTTCTGACCATCATGTGAATGCTTGCTCACTGAGTGAGTTCTCCATAAAATATATATGAACTGCATATGTATGTATGGGTAAACAAATACACACACATATATATGTATATGTATATGTGTGTGTATATTATATATATATATATATATATATATATATATATATATATATATATATGACTGCAAGCTCCATTAGTGTTAAGAACTGCATCTTGCATAATTGTTTTATCTTCCTGAAGACATACTCCTATATTTTTTATGTAGATGATGCTTAATAAAAGCATGTTGAAGAGGAGGCAGACCCAAGTTGACAGAGTAAAGGCAGGAACTCACCTAACCTTACCCCCAAACTGCTCCAAATTCCTTTAAATAATGATTCTAAACAAATAAAAAGAGGAAGTACAAGGTTTTCCAGTCAAGGACAATTTAGAAGGTCAGCAGAAAAGATCTGTGGAACCTAAATCAGAGCCCAGCATGCAATCCCAGTGCAGCCCTCTTCAGGGCACACTGGTCCCCAACCCAGGCTCCAGCCCTTGTTCTGACCCCAACATCAGCAAAACAGGACCTCTGAATCAGTAGCATTTCTGGTGGCTTTCTCTCAGCCTAGAAATACCAAAGACAACTTGGAAGGTCATCAGAAAAGGAGTGTGGCAATAGGGTGGGAGTCCAGCTCACAATCCCAGCACAGCATGATCCATGACGCAGTCCCAAGACAACTAAGCAGTTCTGTTGCTTTAGCACACTAGATCTTATATTTACATTGCCGCAGGGTCACTCCTATCAGTTCCAGGGTAAAAAAGAGGGCTTGTGGTTAAATATCTAGAAGGATTTCTGAAAACAGCTTGGAACAGTGCACCCTTCACTCTGGAAGTACAGCCCTACTTTAACAAAGAGTTAAAAGGTAGCTAATAGACTAGGAAAATGAACAGAGAAGAAAAAACAAGTTTCTGACCATAGAAAGTTACTGTGGTGACAAACAAAACCAAAACATACATTCAGAAGAAGATAACAGAGTCAATGCTCCTACATCCAAAGCCTTCAAGAAAAATAAGAATCGGTCTCAAGTTATGAAAGTGCTCAAAAGGAATTTTGAAAAGCAAGTAAGAGAGATAGAGGAAAAATTAGGAAAAGAATTGAGAGTGGTACAAAAAGAAAGGCAAAAAGCTAATGAGAAGAACTCTTTAATAAGCAAAATCGGTTAAAAAAACTCCCTGAGAAAAATAATTCCTTAAAAATTAGAATTGAGTAAATGAAAGCTAATGACTTTATGAGAAATCAAGATACAATAAAGAAAATCTAAAAAAAAATGTGAAATATCTCATTGGAAAAACTGACTTGGAATATATATCCAGGAGATAATTTAAAAATTATGGGTCTACCTGAAAGTCATGATCAAAAAAGATCCTGGATATCATTTTTCAAGAAATTATCAAGGAAAACTATCTTGTTATTTTAGAACCAAAGGGTATAATAGGAATTGAAAGAATCCACTGATCATTTCCTAAAAGAGCTCCCAAAGTGAAAACTCTCAGAAATATAATAAAATTCAAAAATTCCCAGATTGAGGAGAAAATATTGCAAGCACCCAGAAATAAACAAGTATAGTGGAGCTACAATCAGGATAACATAAGACTTAGCAGCTTCTACGTTAATGGACCAGAGGGCTTGGAATATGATATCTTGAGAGTATTGTATCTAAGATTATATTCAAGAATCATTTACCCAACAAAACTGAGTATGATCCTTCAGAGGAAAAAAGTGGTTATTAAATGAAATAGATGATTCTCAAACATTCATGATGAAAAGACCAGAACTGAAAGGGAAATTTGATTTTCTAATATAGAACTCAGGAGAAGCATAAGGAAATAGTCAGGAAAGTTATATTATAAGGGACTTAAAGTTTATCTGTTCACATTCCTACATAAAAAAATGATACTTGTAATTCATTAAAACTTTCACATTATAATGGCAGTTAGGAGTATATATAGACAGAGGGAACAGCTCTGAGTTGAATATGAAGGGATAATATCTAAAAAGAAATGATGAAAATAAGGGGTGAAAGAGGAATGTACGGGGAGAAAGGGGAAGGGAGAAGTAGAATAATATAAATTATGTTATAAAAAAGAGATAAGAAAAAGCTTTTACAATGGAGGAGAAGAGGTGGAGGTCAGGGGGAGTGAATGAACCTTACTTTTATTAGACTTGGCTAAAATAGGGTTATAGAAATCTATCATCCTGCAGGAAAACAGGAGAAGAATGGGATATGGGAAGGGGGGAGAGTGATAAAAGAGAGGGCATATTGGGGAAGAGAGTGCTCAGTAGCAAAACACTTTTGAGGAGGGACAGGGTGAAAGGGGAGAGAGAATAAATGGAGGGAAATATAATTAATAGCAATTATAAAAAAGAATTTTGAAACATGTTTCTTGGATAAGGCTTCATTTCTCAAACACAGAGGGAACTGAGTCAAATTTATAAAAAATAAGAGCCATGAATCAATTGATAAATTATTAAAATATATGATCTGTGCCCCAAAGGCTATAAATTCATGTATATCTTTTGATTTAACAACACCACTACTAGGCATGAATACTAAAAGATTTTTTTTAAAAAAAGCAAATGATCTATATGTACAAAAATATTTATAGCAGCTCTCTTCTCAGAACAAAAAAAATCAGAAATTAAGGGGATATCCATCAATTGGGATATAGCTCAATAAAATTTGGTATGTGTTTGTGATAGAATATTATTGTTTTGTGGGAAATGATGAGCAGGACGCTCTCAGAAAAACAAAACAAAACAAAACACTGGAAAATCCTCCATGAACTCAAGCAAAGTAAAATGTACTGTATATAAAGTAACAGCAATGTTCTAGGATGACCAGCTATAAATGACTTTGCTGTTCTCAGTAATACAGTAATCTATGACTATTCTGAAGGATTTATGATGAAAAATTCTGTCCATACCAGAGAAAGAACTAATTGTGTCTGCATACAGATTGAAGCATTCTGTCTATCCGTTTCACTTTGTTTCTGTCTCTGTCTTTTTCTGTTTCTTTGTGTCTTTGCCTCTTTTTCTCTCCCTCCATCTCTCTCTTTTTCTGTTTCTTTTTGTCTCTGTCTCTGTCTGTCTGTGTCTGTTTCTCTCTCTCTACCTCTCTGTCTCTATCCCCATCTCCATCTCTGTATCTCTGTCTTTCTTTCTTTTTCTTTCTCTCCCTCTTCATTTTTGTATCCATGAATGTCTTTGTCTCTGTGTCTCTATCTCTCATCTCTCTCTCCCTTTTCTGTCTCTGTGTCCAACTCTATCTCTTTGTCTCTGTCTCTCTCTCACGTTATTTTTTTTTTTTTAGTTTTTTTTTCCTATTAAGGTAGGAGATCTATGTTTTCTGTCACAACATGACTTTTATGGAAATGTTTTACAAAATGTTTTACAAAACTTTACATGTTTCTTAATGGAGGATGGGGATAAAAAAAAAGAACCTGGAACTCAAGTTTTAAAAACAAGTTCAAAAAATATTTTTAATATTTAAATGTAACTGGGAAAATATTAATTAAATAAAAACTAAAAATAAATAAATTAACCCCCCAAAAAACAAACAAACAACAACA
The DNA here is from genome assembly GCA_023553655.1 of Myrmecobius fasciatus. Classification (NCBI taxonomy): domain Eukaryota; kingdom Metazoa; phylum Chordata; class Mammalia; order Dasyuromorphia; family Myrmecobiidae; genus Myrmecobius; species Myrmecobius fasciatus. Next base: position 67,050 of record JAJPUD010005988.1, on the reverse strand, counting down.
ACAACAATAACAACAAAAACATATTGAACAGAAATGTAATGGCAGAGTAGAAAGAATCCTAAATTAGACTCTACTCCTCCTTGGACTTTACAACAACTATTTTGACCTTGGACAAATCACTTTCCCCATCTTGATCAGACTTTTTTTTTTCTATGAAGGAAAATAGAAGTTATTTATCTACTTTTTGGACCTGTAACATAGCAATGAGCTTAAAGTTATGTTATATTCAACATAATTTCTAATAATAATTACCTAGAAGAGAATTTGTGACTTGGCAAAGTCCATTAGAAATATTGACTCATTTTATCCTCACAATTCCAAAAGCTAAGTGCTATTATTACTTCATTTTGATCATGAGGAAACTGAAAAAGACAAAAGTTAAGCAAGTACTTCAGTATTTGAACCCCAGTCTTTCTAAATTCAGGTCCAGTGCTCTATTCACTGACTACCAAAAAGAAAATATTCTTTTTTCTGTTAAAAGAAGGATTTACACTAGACTTTAGAGAATCCCTTCTATTTTGAAAGATATATGCTTTTATGAATATGACATAGAAGAAATGCACACATATTCCCTCAACTTTAGAGAATAGATATTAGAAGTTCATGAAGTGCAAAGGTTTCTCAAACAATCAGACAAGAAAGGACAAGACTGTAACCAAGTCCCTGAATACATGTTCTAAATAGGCAAATATAGTTATCAGCATTGAAACTACAAGGTATCTTTTGATGAGCAGTTCTGATCTTTAGTGACAAAATCATAATTGGTGAGGGCACATTTGCCATTCAAGTCAATCTTGCAAATAATTTACTTGATAAGAATACTTACTGTCATTGATTATTAATGAAGGTTAGTACTCTCCCCAACCAAATGCAAATCTAATAGCAGGGATTGTTCAGCTGCTTGTTTCTAAAAAACAGAAAGTTGTCTTTTATATTTAGAATTTTGGTATTATATTACAATTGAAATGGAAAAATAAAATGTCCATGTTGGACAGAAAGTAAGATTCATATATTCAGAAGAGGCTTTAGAACTATGAGAAATCTTAGAATTATAGATTTAAAACATCAGAGCTGGATAGAACAGGGAATCAGAATTACAGAATCACAATATATAAGTTGCAATGGATCTCAAGAAGCCATGCAAAGTATCCCCAGAGAATCACTTCTAAAAACATACCTAATGAGAACTATCCAGTCATTTAGTGAGCCCTATAGCGAAGGGACCCACTATTTTTTTAAATTTTTATTATTAAAGCTTTTTATTTGTATAACATATGCATGGGTAGTTCCCCAGCATTGATCTTTACAAAGCTTTCCATTACAAATTTTACCCCCAGTCCTCTCCTCTCCCCTAGATGGCAGGAAGTTCACTACATGTTAATAATGTTGAAATACTTGACAAGTTGTGCAAGAAAAATCCTATCTACAAGAAAAAAAAAGAAAATCAGAGAAAGGAAACATAATGCAAGCAAACCTCAATAGAGAGCATGAAAATGTTATGTTGTGGTCCATATTTCATATCCCTCTCTCTGGGTGTATATTGTTTTCTTCAGTGAACAATTGGAACTGGTTTGAGACAATTCCTTGTTGCAGAGAGCCATGTCCATGAGAATTGATTATCATATAGTCTTCTTGTTGCCATGTATAATGATCTCCTGGTTCTGCTTGTTTCACTCAGCATCAGTTCATGCAAGTCTCTCCAGGCCTCTCTGAAATCATCCTGCTCGTCGTTTCTTACAGAGCAATAATATTCCATAACATTCATATGCCATAATTTATTCAGCCACTCTCCAATTGATGGGCATCCATTCAGTTTCCAGTTTCTAGCCACTACAAAAAGGGATGCCACAAACATTCTTGCACATGGGGACCCACTAATTTTTGAGGTAGCTCATTACATTTTAGAAAACTAATCAGGACAATGCTTTCTGTAACTTGAGCAAGTTCAATTAAATAATTTTTAAGTCACATTTTGCAAATTGGTAAAGATGAAAAAGAAGAATCAGTCAATATATTAGAAGCTGTGGGAAAAAAAGCACACTGCTACATTGTTGGTGGATCTGTAGATTCAACCAGTTAACTGCACAAGAAAAGGGATAAATCAATTATACTCTTTGACTTAATAATTCCACTATTGAGAATTTGCTAGTGCCAAAGTGGCCTACATGCTCATGCATCTCATTCCATATTTATATATTTCTGTAGCATTGCCAATAACAATGTCACCAGTGCAAATTCTTTTATGCTATTTGAAACAAAGAAATTTCTGTGACCTAGCTGTCTAGGTATTAGGATTTATTGGCCAGCAATATTCCTAAATTCTCAAGTGACTTGAAAACCCATCTGGCCCATAACATAGGGACATTAACCCCCAGCTACTTTTCATGGATTGCTTCCTCCTTTGTGTGAATTATAGCCTATCATATCACTGATTGGGAAATGGATGAAAAAAATGAACAAAATCTATAATATATAAATATAAGAGAGGCAGAATGCTATAATGCTTAATAGTGGATAAAGAACAGTTTTAATGTCATCAGTACTTGGTTCTGAAACCTTCCTTTGACTGAATGACCCTAAAAAATCAAATCAAGTTAAATTAACAAGCATATTCTTTAGTAGATGTAATTCTTGAACTAGTGATACAGATCTTTGGAGGATAACCCTAAATATGAGTTGACACTTAGACACTTAAATTATATTATTCCTTCTTTCTGACCTTCTCAAGGCATGGAGCTGAGAATTGTTACCAGCCAAAGTGTGAGAGCAGCTAGGTGATACAATAGAGAGACTAGAATCAGGAAGACTCATCTTCCTGAGTTCAAATCTGACTTCAGATACTTACTAGCTATGTGGCCCTAGGCAAGTCACTTAACTGTTTTCTTTTCTTTTCTTTTCTGTTCTTTCTTTTTTTTTCATCAGAAAATGAGCTGAGAAAGGAAATGGCACACAACTTCAGTATCTTTGCCAAGAAAACTGCAAATGGGGTCATCAGTCAGACACTACTTAAAAAAATGGGCAACAATAACAAAGATGATGGAATATGCAAACTATAAATCAAATTGCTTGACTTTAATTCCTCATTAAGTTCTGTAATAATCACTAAGTTTGTTGTAAAAATAGTTTATCCTCATATTATTAAAACATTTCACAAAGTCTCTTTTGCCATTCTCATGAAGAAGATAGAGAGACATGAGTTCATTGAAGCTCCAGTGGAGTTTCCTCAGGATCTTTTTTTGATCCTGTGTTGTTTAAATCTTTTTATTAGCTTAAATGTAGTCAAAGATGACAGGAAGCAAGGGGAAAGAGGATAATAACTGAAACAATAGAAGACAGATCAGTATTTTAAAAGTTCTAGACTATCTACAAAGATGAAATTTGATAGAGGTGAATGCAAAGTGTGATATTCAGATTCACAGAATTACAATCTTAAGCACAAAACAATAGTGGTATGTCTCGAAGAAGTTCATTCACAAAACATCTAGGTATTTTTGTGGACTGAAAATTAAACATTAGGTAACAAGAGTATGATTTGGAAACTAAGCAAGCTAATGTGATAATGAGAGATATAGCTTCCAGGAATAAAAAGTTCATTGTCCCACTGTGCTGGTCAGATCAATGATTAGAGGGTTATGTTCAGCTTGGTTTCCACATTTTAAGAAAGACAAACTAAAGAGTATCCAGAGAACAGTCATGAGGATTGGTGAGGGACCTCAAAATCATATCATGTGAGGATCATCAGGAGAAGTTTGGAATGAGAAAATAAGACTTGGGAATGGGGGGATGGAATTATCTTCAAATTTGTAAAGGACTTTCATGAGGGAGAGGAATTAGAAATGATTTTTTGGAGGTAGATAGGACTTAAATAGATAAAAATGGCAAAGGCAAATCTGGACTTAAATTGACAGGGAGTGGGGAAACAGGATACTTCGGGAAAGAGCGAACACCCTCCACTGGAGACCTTCAGGCAAAGACTGAATCACTAATTGTTACCAATATTGTAAAGAAGATTCCTTTTCTGGTACTAGTTTCCTAAAAGAAATTTCAAAAAAAAGAATAACAGAGCTGAAAGGGACTTAGAGAATAGAATGTGAGGACTGAAAGAAGCCATGGTGATCTCTGTTCTGATTTTCTTATTAGATGAGAAAGAAAAGTATGATGTATTAAATGACCTGTACAAGGTAACACAGTTCAATAATAGGAAATCAAGATCTAGGAATTGGTCTTTTAACACCCACATAAAAATTTTTCTTCTACTGCACCAATTCTATCCAAGTATAACAAGTATGTGAAATGTGAAAACAAAGAGTAGATTTGTAGTCTTAACACCTTGGTTTCAGGACCAACTCTTAATATATTTTGACTTTGAATGAGTCACTTAATCAAGCTGCAATTTCTCTATTTGTTGAATAAACAGCTTAGATTAGAATTGCAGAATTTTTCCAACTCTAAATCATAGGATTTTTATGAATCACAAAATATCAATCTTGGAAGGAATATTAAGACCATAGAACATAAATGGTCAAGAATGGGCTGTAATATTCCATGAACTTATAAAGTACAGAACTTAGATTACATGATAAAGCGTTTCCTGGTGTAATATAGACCAAAATTTACAGTTATTCTATTATCATTTTCCAAATGAAGATGATGAGGCACCAAGAAGGGGAAAAATATCAGGAAGATTTGAATTCAAATCCAATCTCAGACAATTTCTAGCTATATGACCCTGTGCAAATCATCTAACCTTTGCCCTTCTCAGTTTTCTTGTCTGTAAGATGGGCATACTAATGATATCTGATTCACCAGGTGATTGTGAGGATAAAATAAGATAACATGGATAAGTGGTTCAAATGTAAATATAAATTTCACACTGTCAGTAATATGTGGAGCTGAGACCTAAACCTAAGTCTTCTTGACCATTGGTCCAGTGCTCTTTCCACTTGATTGTTAAATGACTTGCTCAAAATGTCACATTGAGTTAGCTGCAGAACTAGGACAAGAAACTGGGTCCTTGATTCACAGTCCACTGTTTTTTTCATTATGCCCTGTTACCCCTGCAATGAAGAATGTCATTCTCTCCTTGGTGTCTTGCTCTATACAGCATAATGCTGACAGTCATGCCCTTGAGAACCCATTCAATATTCAAAAAAGCACAAATTATTTGAATGCCAGCCACTGTTTTCCAATTAAAATTAAACTATTTGTAATCCATGCATATTTATATTCTCACTCCTTCTTTCACTGCTAAGTCCTATGCATGTGGGTTGCAATGGGGGAAATGTATATTGTGGTCATAACAGATACTAGAGAAAGAAGGGGAGGGGATATGAAAAAGCAAGAGATGTGTTCTCTATTAGACTGTCAGTTAATTTAAAGTTTAAAAATGGATTGTCACAAGCTTAAGGTGGCAGGCTTAATAACATGACATTCTTTCTCTCTCTCTCTCTTCCCAACTCGTCTGCTCCACTTGGATTGTACCTGTTGCCGAATGATATGATTAACATTGTGTGCACCCTCTGGCATTATTTAAAAAAGTGAATCCCTAATCCCTACTTAATTTTATGAACTGTCAAAATGATTCTAAATATCTCCTCTGTTTGCATTTTCACCTCAGGACAGGAGTCCAGAGGTACAGATTGGTTGTACAACAGTGGACTTTAAGCAATTTTCATCTTCTAATATTTGTAGGGGGAATGGTTGAATTTGTAATAATCATCAGATTATCTCTAAAGATCTGCAGTTGTACATGCAAAAGGATTCTGCAGGAAAATGCAAAAAAAAATTAAACTAGAAAAATAATTGATTACAATCAAGAGATCATTGTGGTATCTAATCCTCAATGAAAACACACACACACATACACACACAGACATGTATACATACACACACAATTTTCATTAAAAAAAAAGATGATTGTGAAATATGAGATAAGCCTGAACCTGCCACTGTAGGTAATTCAGTATGTAGAGTCCAATTCAGGAGGGCATCTTTCTCATAGAACATGTCTGAGGAACTCAGCAAGCCCAGCTCAAAGAAAAACAAAAGAAAAATCACAGCCACAAATGTATTGGTCTCCTTTGGGGAGAGTTAATGCTTAATCAAAACCTCAGAATTGGAAATGACCTTAGAGGGCATCTAATCCAGCCCAAATTGAGATCATCTTTATAGCTCCCCCCACAGTGGTCATCTAGACTTCAGCTGAAGAACTCTCTTGAGGGGGAAAATCACTACTTCCCTAGGCAGCCCATTCCACTTTTGGACAGCTCTAATTGTAAGAAATTTTTTTCCTTACATAGAGTTTAAATCTGCCTTTCTGCAGTTTCACCCATCACTCCTAGTTCTGCCCTCTGGGGCCAAGTTGAACAAGTCTAATCCCTAATAAGAGTTGAAGGAGTGTTGGAAACAGGTAAAGCTTTGGAGAGAAACTTGGGCAGCTGTCCTAAGCATTTTGTGTTGGGAACAAACACAAAGGAATTGTGTATTCACTGAGATAACTAGAACCTCTGTGTTTTAACCTACCACTCTTGATACTCGTCCCCAAATTAAAAAAAAAATCGACAAGATCAAATTGTAATGCTTTTTTTTTGTTTTGTTTTGTTTTGTTTTTCCTTTATAGGTGAGCAACTTGTCTTATTTGGGGCAAATAGTCCTTGTCTTCATTTTTTTTTTCTCACTATCTCCCCATAATTGCTATCATAAAGCACACTGTCAAAACTGGAAGAAGAGTCTTAGAGGGAAAGATAGAAAGATAAGAGATTGAGAGACTATTATAGACATAGATGTCTATCTCTATATCTGGATAGAAAGACCTCTCTTTTTTTCTCTCTGTCTCTGTAATTCTGTTTCTATCTTTCTTTCTCTGTGGGTCTCTCTCTTTCTCTGTTTCTATTACTATTTATAATACTATTATCCTTTTATATCATATGTATAAATTATTATAATAATAAAGCATGTTTTATAAATATATTTATATATTATTGATAGATATGTGTGTGTAAATATGTAGAGATACAGAGATGTCTCCCAAAAGTTAGAGGCTGGAAGAGGATTTGCAACAGAGAACATAGATAACTAGAACTCTAAGACCTTCAAATAATTGTATAAAGCTTTTAAGAGTTAAAAGGGACCTTAAAACTTCTTTCAGGCTAACAAACTCCCAACTTTTAAAGTGTAATCCAATACATGCCATTTTCACTAAAAAAGTTTTCCTTGAACCTTTGTGGTGGTAATGACCTTTCCTTTTAGACCTTGCATAGCACTCTGACTTGTATCTCTTTAATGTGCTATGGTATTAAATGCAGTATTTATATTATTATCATCTACTTATTTTATTCCTTTGCCAAACCTTCCATAAATTATTTTCTAAGCAAAAAATAGATGGCATAAAAGTCAGAGTGTTGGACCTGCAATCAGGAAGATTTGTCTTCCTGAGTTCAAATCCAGCTTCTGAAACATCATCTGTGTGACTTAGGCAAGTGATTTAACCCTCCTCAGCCGGTTTCTTTGTTTGTACGATGGAAATAATAATAGCTCTATTTTTCAGAGTTGTTTTGAAGATTAAATAAAATTTATAAAGCATTTTGCAAATTTTAATGGGCTATATAAATTTTAGCCATTTGAAGGATATGAACCCTTTCTTAAATAAATTGTGTATATTCCACAGCATAAAGTACAGACTTTTTAAAACTATAGATGCTTAATAAGTTGCTGATGAATGAACAAATGGATTAATCTCACTGACATTCAGGAGGGGGTTGCATGGATGAGTCACCTTAACTGAACTACAATGAGGGGAAGAATTTCTGTCACAAATCTAAGAATGACAGGGTTGGAAGAACTCTTGGAATTACAATTTGAAAATAGAAAAAAATTAAGATCTTCTGATTCAAATCCCTCACTGTACAAATTTGGAAGTTGAAGCTCAGCAAAAGTAAATAAATTGCTCTGGGTAAAACAACTAGTCTTAGTTAGAATTGCTATTAAGACCCTGGTTTCTAGGGCTCTTAAATACTATTGGCCATATTTTTATACAGCATGTAACATCAATTATTTTATGATAAGATGTGGTGATCTATCCTATATTTTTTGACACTTGTGATTAAACTGAAAAATAGCACACAGTTGTCAGCATTGTTGTTAGAACAATGCATTCTGATCCTCAATTAATAATTGTGTTCCAAAGACATCACAATAACTCACATTTGTCTATCACTTTACAACTTTCAAGAAGTTTTTAATTCTATTGGCTTTACAAGTTTGCAAAGCATTTTGCTCATGATAATCCTGTGAGATAGCATAAATGTTATTCTTTCCATTTTAGAGTTGGGGAGTCTGAGGCAAAGAGAAAATAAGAAAGGAGTTGATGGTCACCATACCACTAGTATATGTGAGAGATAAGACCAAAAAGACCCAGAGCACCTGATTCTTTGGAAACTGTAAATTAGTATTTATTAATTGTTAATAACAGTAGCAATCATAGCAGCAGAAGTAAAAACATTTTCAAGTTTCTATAATTATTACTTTTCTGTTATGGAATAGTATAAAAAAAGGCCTCAGAGAGAGCTAGATAAAGGCTCTAAACTCATACCAGCTAAATTAACAAAGTAAAACAAAAGTATTTTAAATACATTGGAAGGAAGCTTTATTATATCTAAACCCTCCTAGTCCTTTTCATTCTTTTGATTTTACTGATGTTGCCAGTTCTCCTGAGAATTTATTTATTTTGCTGAGGCAACAGGGGTTAAGTGACTTGCCCAGGGTCACACAACTAGGAAGTGATAAATCTGAGTACAGATTTGAACTCAGGTCCTCCTTACTTCAGGGCTGGCACTCTATCAACTGCACTACCCAGTTGCTCCTAGAGAATTTGTATTTGGTAGGAGAGAGAAATTGTATTCATTGAACCTTCAGAATGAAAGCAGAACTTTTAACTAAAGTCCATGAGGTCAAATAGGTAGAAAAATTGCTTTCTATGTAATATGGTCCTAGAGGGCCTCATAGTTAAGTGCCATCATTTGTACTATCCTCAGACTTCCTTTTGTTTTATATCATTATGAAATATACTACTTCCCACTCCACTAACAGATGAGTCTTAACTGATAATAAATATTAAAGAAAAAAGACAAATAGTCCAACAAAACCAAAATCCTGGAAACTTCAGAAGTATATGAAATATTCCACATTAAAATTCATCTGCTTCTGCAGTGAAGGGAGGAAAATGAGAGTTACCAACTATTGTCTGGGACTAAACTTGGTTGTCATAATTAGAAATAATTCAGAACAATTTTAATAGTTTTTTTTGAACTGTGTATTCTACTGGTTTGATTCTGCTTATGTCATTCTGCATCATTTCATATCAATCTTCTTATGTTTCTCTGAATGATTTATAATCATCAGTTCTTAGAATGGAGTAATACTTTATTACACTCATGCATCTAAATTTATTTAGCCATTCCCCAGATGATATACATTGAATTTGATTTCAGGTTTTTTTTTCTGTACCACAAAATATATCATGATAGAGGAATATTTTGGTATATGTAAAACCTTCCTTTCCCTCCCTTTCCCTTTTGTCTTTGACATTTTTAGGCTATACACCTAGCTGTAGGATATCTGGATCAAAGAATATGGACACTTTATTTCTTTATTAGTATAATAACAAATTATTTTTAAAATACTACTAATTCAGAGTCAAAATATATATTAATATGTTTATGCTTTCACAACCTGGCAAATACTGACAACTTCCACGTATTGTGATCTCAAATAATTTTCTGGATGTGATTTTTTATGATGAATAATTTGGAGTAGTCTTTCATATGACTGTGAATAGCTTGCCATTATTTTAATCAATTTTTTTTCTTTTTTGGAGAGATCATTTTATTGACCATCTATATATTTGGAAATTGGTATATGCATATACACAATTATATATATATGTATATTTATACACACATTGTATATAAGTATTTATGTGCATATATTTATATATAAACATATATAAATACATCCACATATATAACTATACATATACATATAGGGAACACATTTTCATATATGCATATGTATGTATGTATATATCTACATATCTATATCTGTATATGTATACATATATATGTATATATATATGTTACCCATGTCTAGAGTTCTTTTCCTTCTGAATTCATTATCTTCCTTCAAAACTTAACTAAAATTTTACCTCCTGAAAGAAGACTTTCCAAGTCCTTTTTAATACTAGTTTTTTCCTTTAAAGATTATCTTCAATTTATCTTGTTTATAACATGTTGGTACATACTTGTTTTCATGTTGTCTCCTCCCATTATTATGAACTTTTTGAGAGTAGAGACTTTTTTTTGGCTTTTATTTTTATTCCCAGTGCTTAGCAAAGTCTCTGGTACATAGCAGGAAATTAATAAATAGTTATTGACCTAACTCTAAAATTTTATTTTATTTTAAATTTTATTTACTTATTTATTTTGGTTATACATGTACATTCATTTAAAACATATTTCCTTATGAATCATGTTGGGAGATGAAAATCAGAACAAAAGGGAAAAACATGAGAAAAAAATAAAATGGAAGAGAAAAAAATGTAAACATAACTTGTGTTGGTAGAATTATATTTTAAATGTTTGTGTCCATATTCCTTAGTGAAATCGGTCTGTAGTTTTCTTAATCTACTTTGTCTTTAGTGATTTATGTATTAAATCCATATTTGACTCAAAAAGTCTGGTAGAGTGCTTTCTATTCTATTTTGAGAATAATTTGTAAAACATAAGTATGGAATCCAATTGCAAGTCAATCTAATGTAGGATTTTTCCTTTTTGTTAGTTCCCTTATGATTTCTTCAATTTTATTTTCTGATATTGCATATTTTGACATTTCTATTTTATGTTGGAAGACATTTTATTTTGTTTTATGCTCTTTATTTCTATTCACTTCCAGTCTATTCTGAAGTCTCTTCTCAAGTTCATGCACTTCAAATGTTTCTTCTTTATTCACTCTTGATCCCTCATGAGGTTATTGTTTCTATATATAGTACCTAATTTAAGAAGTCTCCTCTTTTATATTATGATACTTTCACACTTTTTCCTCTCTATGTTCTTCTGTACATCATTATTAAAAGCATCAAGTCATGAAAAGAAGCAACATTGAATGGAAAATGTTAGGTGCAATTATAAGACCATTCCTTCTCCATGATCTGATCATGATAATTTACCATTTTCTACCATTCTCTCACTGTATGGAACTACCATTTTCTCACTGTAATCACTCACTACTAGACTAGGTTACACCATCTCTAATTCTACATTCACCCTATTCTACATTCTATTTTCAACTTACGCTCTGGTTGCTGGCTTCATCATGTTTCTTCTTTCTTATGACAAAATGTAATGCTGGGAAGATTGCTTCTTACTTTGCATATTTTACTCCCATATTTCTATGGAATCCAGTTTAATATTCACATCTCTTATTTTAGATAATTTAATTTTATCTTGGCTGTCCCCCAGTAATATTTTCAATGATCACTGTGGAATTAAGAATTGTTCTTGATTTAGGAATTATAGTTCATTTTTCTTAATCATATAATAGTTTTTCATTGCAATTTTTGAAGTTTTCCTCATTTTTTCCTTCTGTCTTTAGGACTTCTCTATTGATTTACCATCTTATGATCCAGGAAGATATATTTAGACTCTTTCTTTTAATGTTTTGGCCTTTCATTACTTCTCTTATATGTTCAGGTACTTGTTCCTGTTTTCTCTTTGTATTCTTAGATATCTCACCCTTACACTACTATACAGTTTACTATATACTGGATGTTCTCAGGTTTACCTATTATCTGGAGTAAACTACTATAGGGAAAGGACCAATACTGTTTGGATTTCTAATCTTTTACCTGACCAGAGAAACTTTTTGTTCTAGCAAACTTTAGTTCTGTTTTCTCCCTTTCCTTCATAGGACTGGGCAAAATTAATGGCAGTCATTGACTGTAGGGTAAGATATAGGATTCTGGCTATTAGTCACTGAGTGACTATGGACCTCCAGTGACAGACCCTTAACACATATGTAAGATTAAATTAACATACTATATACCTGGTATATTGCATGAGTTGGGGAAGAAGAAGTTATGGAATAAAAACTCTAAGTATTTGATTTTTCCAATGTTTTATCCATGAATGTTATGGTTTGGTTATTTGTAAAAGTGTTTTTGTTTTTACACATTATTGATTTATTTTTATTTGTTCTATATCTGGCAGATTATTTAGGAATTTAGGTTGAAGATATTTGTAGAAAACAATATCTCTTACATCTTTTGATAATAATAGTGATGATAATATGTAATAGTACATAATAAATGATAACAAATAATAAATGTTTGAGGAATGGATTATATTATATGATGAATATAACATTTGTAAAATATTTCATTTTACAAAATGCATTGATCAGAAAAGAAATGAGATAGATAATAGACATATTATTTGACCCATTTTATTGATGAAGAAACTGAGAATAGGAGAGGCAAATTGATTTGCTTATGATTCCTTCTCTAGTTATTGTCAGAACCAGAAGTACTCATTAGTTTAGACATCCTAGAATGTTTGTATTAGGAAGTATCCTAAATACTAGTTACAGAGTCATTAGAACTGAAAGGGAGCAGAAAGATAATCAACTCCAACTCAATCTTTTTACAAGTGAAGAAAATAAAGCTCAGAGAGGGGAAATGTCTTATCTAAAGATTCACAGAACTTTAGGTAGTGACAGAATTGGGTCTCCAGATCCCAAATCCAATGTCTTTGTTATATTACTACACTGTCTTTCATGTGTAGTGCAGAAAATTGCATCATATCTTTCTAACAAAGATGTCATACCTACCCAATCAATAGATTCACATTTGTTTCTGTTTTATATTTTATATAACTTATGTGAACATGAGATATTAATCATAAAATATTGAGAAATGAAACTGAGACACCATGTAGCATATATATTCCATTGGTCCAGTGTTAAGTAGAATAACTCAGAAAATGAGTTAACATTCATATCCTATATTATTTTGCTAACAGGTTAGTGCTAAACCAATTCACATATCCAAGGTTTTATGAATTATTAATCCAAGAGTTAAAAAGTCAATCCAATCTGGTTAGATACAGTAGTTCTTGTGGTTTCCAAACTTTTAAATAATGAATAGTTTCATCACTTCCCCAGTGGATGTCAAGCCAGGAAAATGTCTAGAATCAAAATCCCACTGGATAATGAAGGCAATTGTGTCAAAAAAGTAGTAATTTTTAATAATAGCAACTCCAACTTATTGTATCATCTATCCCACTCTCTGGAGAGATCGTTTCAGAATTGAAAAGAGAAGTTTCTTGGGTAAAAGACTTTATGGGATCAAATACTGTCAGTAAAGCAGGTACAACACAAGAGTATAGACAGAGAAAATGCAACTGAATCTATTCTTGCATGCCAGTGTTATATACTCTTCATTGCTCTATAGTCTAAACATCCCCCATCCCAATTATTCCTAAGTATGGAAGACATAAGTGAAATTATCTGATGAGCATCTAAAAATGAGTGGAGAGCTATAGAGGCTGAGTTATAAGAAGTGATTAGGCTAACAGGAAGAACTGTTTGGTCATTTTTTCCCTAACAATGTAACTTTGATGACTGTGTGCAAGTATCTAATGTCTACTGAGAGTAATGAGAGAAGGCATCTGGTAGGATGGTAATAACCAACAATATTTGAAGACTAAAAACACATAAGAGAAGTGTAGACTTTGTGGGAAAATATGATTGTTAAAATAAAAGTAAGCCAAGGCAATATAAAGAGTGGCCTAGTTGAAGTGGACAAGAGCAACTTAATAGGCTAGAATCTGATGTAGAATAGGAATGTGAAATTTGTAACAAGACAACCAGAATTTGGGTCACAGCTTAGCCAGTATTTAGGTAGCCATGTGAGCTTCCTAAAGTCATTTGGCACCTTTGGATCTTGCTTTTCTCATCTCTAAAATGGTTTCTAAATTCTTTTCTAGCTTTAACCTTCTCTGTCAATGATTCTAGAGATGCTTTGATGCAGGACATTAAAATCTGACAGGAATCAGTGGGGTTCCTTCTAGGGGAGTGTGCTTGTTACTACTCACTTCTTGTGGTCAGCATGTTGTGTTTCCTTATAACAGACTGGAAGAGAAAGTGGTATCTGCAAACTCTAAAAAATTAATCTTGACTATTTCAAATTTTAGAATCTGCATTTAAATGGATAGTCAGTGAATGGTCTTTTAGAAAAAGAAGTGGCAATCACAAAGCATCAGCATGTTTTTTCATAGGATTTGGGTTCAAAATTAGACTCTTCAGCTTTCTAAATAACTATAAGACCTTAGGGAAGTGACATGCTTCAATCTCTTCCCTGGAAAATGAAGTTGAATAAATCAATAATCTCTATGGTCTTCTTTTATATGACACTATGTGTAAGTCCTTTGACTTCTCATTGTTCAAGAAAAACATCTCATGGAGTGAAACTTTCTCCTATGTGAATAGATCACTTTAGATTGTTTTCATTTTCCATTCTGGCAAAGTTATGGATTGGTAGATTAGGGGAATTCCTCTTATTTCAGTTTTAACTAAGTAATTTTTTGAAGTTTTACATGATATTCTTGTGGAAAAGATGGAGAAAAATGGCTTTGACAATAGATATAATAGTTGAATCACAGTCTGCTTTTTGACAAATCTAAATCTTCATTTATGCCCCAGAAAGACAAAATTAAAATTAATTTTTGTTTGCAAAAAATTTACAGTTATCTTAGGTCTCAGAGCAGCTATAAGCTACCTCTAAGATTTCGGATTCTCATTCACTTATTTCTTCTTACTTGAGGACCATGCTGTCTGTGAGGATTTTTGTAATAAAGTTTGTGTTAAATTGCCATTGATAAATCAAATTTCTATAGCACTATAAGCTTTACAAAGCATTTCTCTCACCATGAAAAAGCTAATAATAAGTATAATTACCCCCATTTGTCGGATAAGAAAATTGAGGTTCATTAGCATGCCCAAAGTAATATAGCTAGGAAGCATCATAGTTAAAATCAGAACATTCTTTCCCCTTCAGCATACTGCCTCTTAAACCAACTTCATTTAAAAAAAAAAACCTCAATATTATATCCCAGTTGATGACAGTATAAAGATGACTTGAGCACTCCATCAAAAGGATCTCCCTCCATATTTTTAATAGCTCTTTTCCTCAGCTTCCTATGGGAAATGATTTTATTTGACCTTTTGACAGAATTATTCATTTACATTCACCTCCTCCCCTTTAGATAGCACAGTCCTCAGAAATCAGTTCATAGCTCCCTTGTTTTCACAGTTCTTAGCACAGGATCTTATACCAGGTTGTGCTGAATTCATAGGCACTGTCTTATAATAGCTTATGAGGGATACACAGGCACTGAAGAAAAATTGAATTGAACGGAGTTAAGTCGAAATAGGAGATGACAAAAATAGAGCTTTGAGTTCTATTTCTCATTCCATCCTCCTTGCACTCTATGACTTTGAATACTTTGAAATGTTATAGAAATATTCCATATTCATATCATATCTCTGTTTTTGAGGTCTGCACTAATTTTTAAGACTATAAAGGAATCCTGAAACCAAAAAGTTTAAGAGTTCCTTCAAAAGAACATTATAGCTGATCTCAGAGCCATAACAATATCATTAATATGACAAACATTTTTAAATGCCTACAGTGTGACAGACCTGCTCTCGTGTAGCTTACAATTTAATAAATTAGCTTAGGTTCAAGTTGTATCTCTGATATTTATTTATTATAAGCCTGGGCAAGACATTAAACTTCTTAGGGCCTTAGACAATTCTCTGAGATTATTCATTGGAAAGAATTGCAAGGCAGGTGTTGACCTGCCTTGGTAGAACTAGTTCTCTGATCTGGGATAAAATTATTGATCTAATCCTCAATCCTATAAAAAAATTAAAAATTATTCTTACACATTAATGTAATGATTTCATATAACTATTTGCTTTAAGTCTCCATCCCCTCCTGAACTGTAAATACCACAAAGGCAGGAACTCTAAATTATCTAAGTTTTCTATGTCCCTGAATTACGCTTTGTAGGCACTTGATAAATGATTGTTGAATTGAATCAAGCAGGCAGAAGCCTGAATCTATTGTTTATGCTGATCATTTTGCATTGAAATATATTATGACAATGAGTTCAAATGACATTTGCCACCAAGAAATGCTCCTCTGTGATATTTCTGGGGCTATAATGGAGACCCGAATACAGTTTGTCTTACAGTGTGTTTCAAACTAATTTTTACTCAGTCAACAAACATGTGGACTGGATGATGTCTAGAGTCCTTGTCACATTTAGATCCTAGAATTATGAGCCTATGTATTAAGAACTTGTCCTGGGCACTTTTATTGATTCGTTCCCATATTGATGTATGCTGGTGCATAGAAGGAACTAGACAAGTGAATTGAAAACTGGAAAGTGGTAACTCATATGAGACATAGGGAGGGACCCACAGCAATCTTTGTAATAAATTCAGTTCAACAAATATGTACAGAATTATGCTATGTGAAAGGTACATTATTCAGGGCTGGGGATGGGAAAAGAAAGTATTTGGGGCCAGGATAAGGGAGTGGGGATGGCAGGGGGCATAGTGCAAAGACAGATGTGATATGGTTCTTGTCCCCAAAAAGCTTATAATCTAAAAATAGAATCATGGTCATATATAGTTATTACTAGAATGAGTAACAATGATTCACATGTATTGAATGTTTTCCAGTTTCCTTTATTTGCATGATGTCATCTGATAGATAGGACAGGTATTTTCTCCATTTTATACATGAAGAAACTGAATGGTGTGAAGGTGACTCTCCTTATGTTTTTCATTCCCCCTTCTCTCTATCCTCTCTATATGTCATTCTCTGTCTCTCTTAATCACTCCCCATCTCTCTGCCTCTCTCTGTCTCACCTCTCTCTTTTTCTGGTTTATTTTTTAATTAATTTTTAAAAATTAAAGCTTCTTCTCTCTGTCTTTCTTTCCATCTCTGTCTCTCTCTCCGTTTTTCTCTCCAACTTCTCTTGCCTATTTTTTCTTCTCCTCTTTTTGTTTTAAACTTTCTGTTCTTCTTTCCCCTCTCTTTTCCTCTCATAATTCCCTTTTTTCTTCTCCCTCGTTTCAACCTTCTTCTCTTTCTCTTCATTTCTCATGTTAGTGTCTCAGTCCCTCTCCCTCTCTGCTTTTTCTTCCCTGTAAGTAACTTTGCTCCCCTCATGTGTCAACTCTCACACATCTCTTTCTATTTCCATCTGCTGCCTTCACTCTTGTTACTCTGGACACCTGTGTGCAGGGAGCCTGTCTCATTCTCTTTCTTCCCCCTCCCCTTCCTTTTTTTGCCCTCCCTTCCCCTCTCCTCCCCTGTAGGGTGGGTCTCAGACCGCAGGGGTTGCAAGTCTGGTCTCAGAGCACCACTTTCTCAGTGTGGCACTTCCTCTCACACACTGCCTTCGCATGTTGTTTATCTCTCGGAAGGATTGTAACTATAGATAGCATCGGTGGAACTGTATCTGTCTGGGAGCAGATGTCTACCTCCACAGCATCATCTTAATTGCCCTGCTGTGGCCCACCTACCATAAGTCTTCTTCTGCTGATTCCCCCCCTCCCTTTTCCACCCCTCCTTCAATTTTGCAGATGATTAGTTGAAAAACAGCAGGGTTGAGCTTGTAGGCATAGTTTCATATGGGAGCATTTAAATCTGCAAGGGAAGAGATTTGTTTTCAGTCCCTAGCCAACTGGACAGTGCATATAGAGGTTTCCAGGACTGGTCCAGGGATCAGAATTGGCAACAAATTAAAAGGACACCACAGGGAGGAGATAGGGGATGAGTTGTAACTGATAGCCAACACAAATATGAAATTGTGAGTATTTGGAACAGCAAAAGAGCAGACAAACGAATCAGCGTGGTTAATTAAAGTATCCTAAGCAGGCAGGTGCAGAGGGAGATCATTTCTGTCTTCAGTGTATTGGAAAGAGGAATGGATCTAATAGGATGAGATGAGCTCAGATCCTGACTGGTACTTGCTTTCTGAGTAACCCTGGGGAAGACATTCACCTCTCTACACTTGAATGTCCTCCTGTGAAAAATAAGGGGTTTGTCTGAAAATTTTCTTAAGACTGTTTCCATCTATGAAGTCCCATTTTTAAAGAATGATTTTTCACTTGCCATGAAATTTCTTGGTTAGGAGATCTGTTCCCCTCTTTCCCATATCTTTAAAATCTGGGAGGAGAACATATACATATATATACATATATACACATATATATGTATATATATATATATATATATATATATATATATATATATATTTAACACAGTGTAATATCTTACACCTGTGTAATGTTTTGTGATTTACAAAAACATCCATTCTATCCATTACCATATAGATAGGGCAGACACCATCATTACCATTTTACAAAAGGACATCCTGAAATCCAAAGGAAAAAAAATGATTTATTTAAGGTCATTTGAGCTATTTGGAGGCAGAAACAGTGTTGGAATGAAGGTCTTCTGATTCTGAATAGGATTCTCTTTCTAGTAACTTATGTTATCTTACTACTAATAATTATGATGACCTTAAGAACAATAAAGTTAAAAACTTATTGTTTTTACTTATCTTTTTGTTCATACTTCTTTAATAAACTAAACAGGCATTATTGTATCTCATTTTTACAATGAGGTTGGGAATCTTAATTGGTAAGTGATTAGGTAAAATTCTTCTCAACTCTGCATATCTAACCTGCCTTGATCATATTTTACATTTCATCCAAGCATCTCATCTAAGATATCAGGACCCACCCAGCATGTGTATCTTGCCATCTTCCCTACCTCATGACTACTACTTCCTTCCCTCCCTCCATCTTCCTAGCTTATTCTCTTGTTCTAGGAACAATAATCAAAATAATAATTGCTTCTTAAAATTCTTGACAATATACTGACTAATGGCTCTCTATAACTTCCCAAATCAGATTTCCCTTCCCTTTATACCACTATCCCATATATTTTATATTTATTTATTAGTCTGAAAGTTCCTGGATGGCAAGAATTATCTCATTTTTAGATCACAATGGCTTGAATATCATTTAATAAAGACTACTTAAGCACCCAGAAAAGTTTGACCACCTAAAAGAAAGGTAAAATTTCACCTCACACTCTTGTTGAATCTTTTTTCAGACACATCTGACTCTTCATAACTTCATTTTGGCTTTCACAAAGACGCTAGAATGATTTTATTTTCCTTCCCCAACTCATTTTACAGATGAGCAAACTTAGAAAAGCTGTGTTAAGAGATTTTCCCAGGGTCCCAATATCTGAGTTCAGATTTGTCTTCCTGACTCCAGGTCTGGCATTCTGACTATTGTACCACCTAACTGTTCTTAAACTTTTGCTGGTTATAACCATTATCTCCATGTCCAGGGGAGGTAGAAGGGGAAGAATCATATAGTTTAACTGTTGGCTCATGTTGAGGATCATTCTTCAAAAATGGAGAAATAGAAAAGTATTCAATGTACAATAAAAGTCTGATATGAGGCAGGTATTTTTCCCCTACATGCAAAAGACTCTCTTAAGTATGGTTTGACAGTAAGACAAGGGTCATTTGACTATATCATTTGCAGGCAATACAAAATTATCAACTTAAAGAACTTAAGCAGTGGGAGTTTGTCGTCACCTATGGTTGCCTTGGAAGGGCCAGACCAAATAATTCTGTGGTCCTTACACAGCCTACAGGCTAGCCATTCCCCACCCCTATTAAGTGATAGTAGATGGACAAGTGATATTGTAATCTGCTTTGAGGTCAATACTTAAATACCACTTAATGAAATATTTTATAGGATTTTTAATTAAACATTTTACATTTCATTTTGTTTCTTCATTGTCTTCCTCACGGTATATATGTGTTCTGGCAAGTAACTGAGGACTTGAATTCATTTTATTAGTTGTTGTCTGCTCTAAGAGTCCTGGGAATTGAATTTTACTGATAAATATCTAGGGATTCCAAGCAAAATACAAACAGGACATCTTTGGTGTTCAGTTAGGGTCTTTAGGCCTGTGGACAATTGAATTGACTATTTTGAAACTTGTCAGATGTCATATTTTCAGGGCAAAGCCACTATTTTCCATTGAGTATTTATACCCAGCAAATCACAGCTTCCCACTTTCAAGGAGAGAGCCTTTAAAGTCATATTAAAATGACCTCAAAAGGTTTTTTAGACATCAAACAGCTCTTAAAATAATATTTTGATGATTTAATTGTAAATAAATCAGGAACATGTGGATTAAATTGCCATCAGAATCCACATGGATTTTTAAATGAGGGGGCATGGGCTTTGGCATAATGCATTCAGGGCCTTATTGAACTGCAAACATTTGAGAAATAGTTTGTGACATCGAGCAGCCCTCAGATGCAGTGGGATTTGCCTTTCCCAGCTTTGATTGTATGTATACATAGAATGAAATTCTAGATGGGAAAGGAGGTTCCAGCTTAAATAAAATCTAGTTGGAAGGGTCCCTAATGCTTGCCAAATGTGTAATTCTGCAGCTCTGGAAAAGTAATGCATTAATGTTCTGCAATGAGAAAGAAAACATGGAAGTCCAGCCTTGTGACATAGGAAAGGAAATGGAAAATTGTGAGGCAATTTGGTGTTCTTTAGAACCCATACATGGAAATTCTATGAGATGACCCACCCAATCAGGCAGTATATGGGTTGACAACCAGAATACGAGCAAAATGCACGATTGCTTTTGTGTATAGCAGAGCCAAACACACACATACACATGCAGACACTCCATCAGTCACAAATCACTGATTGAGAGATATAAAGAACTGAGAAGTCAGGTAGTTACATATGCCTTATTTTATAGAGAAATAAATGGAGGGTTAGAGAAATTTGTAGCCATCTTTTTTGAATACAGATCCTGCGAGTGTGGGAAGGAAAGAGAGAGGGAAAAGCATTTATATTGCATCTGCTATGTGCCAGGCACTGTGCTAAGTTCTACATAAATATCAGCTTAGCTGATCTTCACAACAACTTTGGAGGGAGATGTTCTCATCTTTATTTTATAGATGAGGACCTTGCATCAGACAGGGCTTAAGTGACTCACGCAGGGTGAGACAGTTAGAAAGTATATAAAGCAGAATTGGCATCCTTACTTCAGCTACCTCCTGAGTGGCCATTTGCATTAGTTTGGTCAGGTGATCTTAAAGTTAAGTATGGAATTGAGAATTTGAATGACTTATCCAAAGTCTAACAGTCAGAGGATAGTGTTTTTTTTTTAATTTTCAAGTTCTATTAAAATGTGAGATACTATTTTTATATAATTTTTTAAATTACATATAAAGATAATTTTCAACCCTTTTCTTTGCTTTCCCATCCCCAAGATAGCAAGCATTCTGATAGAAGATATATACATACAATCATGTTAAACATATTTCCATATTAATCATGTTGTGAAAGAAGAATCAGAAGAAAAAGAAAGAAAAAGAAAGAAAAAAACAACAATGAAAAAGAAGTCAAAATTGTATGTTTTGATTTGCATTCAGTCTTCATAGTTCTTTCTCTGGATGTGAATGGCATTTTCTATAACAAGGTTTTGGAATTGTCTTGGATGACTATAATGATGAGGAGCTAATTCTATCACAGTTCATTATTGCACAATATTGCTGTTACTATATATAATGTTCTCTTGGTTCTGCTCACTTCACTCATCATCAGGAGGTAGTATTATTTTATTAACTTGTGGTGTAGATCAAACTTAAGATTTGATTTCCTGATTATATAGATTTCTTTTGACATATACTCTCCCTCTCTTGATCAGTTCATAATGCCTTAATTGGGAATTAAAGTTAAAGTTTATTTGTACATCACATCAAAACTAATACACATTACAAAGATCTCAAAAGACAGATAAATTGTCTTAGTAAATATCTGTGGCTAAATTAGGGCTAGGGTATTAAGTGGTCTGGGGATTAAGTATATAAAGTATCAGATATAAAGTAAGATGTTTTTTCTGGACATTAATATCTAGTTAAACCCTAATAAATCTCCATACCTTCAAAAATAGTGTGATCCTTGGGAATGTGCCAAAAAGCCCTTTCTAGAGAATCAAATCTTTTACTTTCTTCTGATGATATTTTCCTTTTCTTCAGTTGCTCCCACTACCTAGATCAGCAGGGAATAACAAAAAAGGTAGATGAATAGAAAAAAAATAGGAGGCATTTATTATGTTTTCTCATTAACATAGACACAAACTGCCTATTAATATTTGTGGAAGATAAGGTCCTCACTCACTGCTGGCTTCCTGCCCCCCTTTTCAGACATCAGATGACTGTGTCAGGTAACAGAACACAGCTATGCAACAGGAAGCCACCAAATTTAGGACTAATGAAACAGAGCCTATGATTCCCAGGGACAGATCTTAACCACTGGCATGCGTATAACAATTATTTTTTTGGTTGTTTAAAATATGTTTGTGCATATCATATAGCCCTGTTTTGTTTTTATCAATTCAATTCAGCAAGTACTGATTTAGCACCTAGTACATGAAAAGCACTATAGTAGACAATAAGGATCCAAAAATAAAAATGAAGGATTGCCAATTCAGAAATCAGGTTTTAAATTACAGAGTCCCTGCCCTCAAGAAACTGAGGTTCTCCTGAAGGAATGCATCAAGCTATCCATATCAGTGAATATAATGTAAGGGAGAAGGGGAGGGGAAGCATTAACAACTAAGGGGATGAAGAAAGCTGCCCTTTTAAAGACGACATCAACATCCATGGTGAGAAGAAAGCAAGGCAAAATTAGTTTGGAAAGGTAGGCAGGAACCAGGCTGTGAGAGTCTTTAACTACCAAAGGGAACATTTTGTATTTTATACTAGATATACTAGGGTTGGATTCACAGAAACTTCTTGAGCAAGTAAATAATGTGACACGATATATAGTGGGAAAGTGATGCTGGAAACCATATGAAGAGTATTTTGATGATGAGAGAAAACGGGTGTAAGGAAATCCATTAGGGGGCAATTTCAATGTCAATTAGAAAGTTTAGGAGGGCCTGAAATAAAGTAGAATAAAGCAAACAAATTCTGAATATTGTAGAGTAGACTGATTGAACACAGGACTGAGAAAGAAGGAAGAATCAAGAAGTGAAAAATTCTGAACCTGGGTCATTAGAAATATGGTAGTATCTTTGGAAAAACAGAGGAATTAGGAAGTAGATCAGATTTATGGGAGACAATTTAGGAGAAAAGACGATCAAGGAAAAAGATTGGGCTAATACTTAAATAAATGCTGAGAGAATGGAAAGGTTCTGGAATGCTTACTGGGTCTTTAATCCATGACCATTCATGTTATCTGGATAATCTAAGACATGAGAAGCAATGAGATACAAAAAATAAAGAGAAAAGAGCAATGAATGTAGAGACAGAAGACCTGGGTTCAGATTCAAATAATTGAATATTTTGATGTAAGAATTGATCAATATTAAAAATTCAAGGAAATTTGGGAATACTTAAAGGAAATGATGAACAATAAAAAACACAGAAACAATGCAGACAGTAGTCAAATAAAAGAAATGAAAATGATACTAAAAGATATCAGAATTTAGAGTAAGTATGATCCTAGTTCTAGAGGACCAATGATGAAACATACTTCTCTCCTCTTAATAGAGCAGTAGTACTACTTCAGCTATGCAAGTCTACAAGTAAGACTGGATGCCGTGCTTGATACATAATAGGCATTTAGTAAATACTATTTTTTAACAACATAATATTTATTTGAATATTTATTCCTATTGTAGCTTATCACATTTAGACTAAAAATAGTAACCAATGCATTTTTTTCACATTTTTAAATTTTTACTTTATGGAATAAAACAAACTTTTCCATAAAATAACGTAAAAAATATGATTGCATATGAGACTGACTGCAAATCTATTCCTTTAAAATATATAATAAACTTGTCATGTACATTTTTGTTGACTGACTATTGCTCACTTTAAAAGGAGTGTTTTTCTCTTTTCTAAGGGAAGAGGAATTGGCAGGTAGCAGGTAGCTATACCCATTAAGAAAATGGGTATAATTAAATATATTTTAACAAAAGTTTCCTCTCTGGAAAGATGGCAACAAGAATATTTGCATTTGAAAATTGTTTGTAAAGAAAATACTTTTAGAAATGTGAGTTATTACTATCAACTGTGAAAAAATTGTTCTATCTAGTATGATAAGACAAAGCAAGATTTGACCTTTAGCAAAGAGAGAAGTCAGCAAAGATTATCTCTGGGTTCTTTACCTTTAGCTCATTTTGTCCACTTTTGGAAGCACTTTCTACATTTTCTACATTCAGGGCCCAGTACTAACTGACAAATTGCCCTGTTACCTTCAGTCAGACAATGGCTACTAAAATCACTGGCCCCTAGTTAGAAATGGATCCTTAAGTAAGACTTGCTTCTGTATTTCAATTTCATCATTTAAAAAAGAGAATTTTGGACTACATTCATCTCAATGACCCAGAACATGAATTGTTAGAAATTTTCTGTATCTAAGCTTCTTCATCTTTATAATGAACATACTATCCCTTTTAGAAGAATTTATATATTAAAAAGA
Source organism: Myrmecobius fasciatus (assembly GCA_023553655.1). Classification (NCBI taxonomy): domain Eukaryota; kingdom Metazoa; phylum Chordata; class Mammalia; order Dasyuromorphia; family Myrmecobiidae; genus Myrmecobius; species Myrmecobius fasciatus. The sequence continues at coordinate 42,372 of JAJPUD010005988.1, read as the reverse complement.
AGCCCACAGGTAGAGCACATTGCTTAATCCTGAAAGAAGAATCTAACACCAACTTATTAATAGAAATGGCATTTGAGAGACAATAATAGGCCTTCAAATTATATAGGCAACTATATCCCTGTCTACAGAAAATGCAGGTCCTGAAGCTACCTACACAAATCATCTGCTTCCTCCTAAGCTTTTCATCTCTGATCAAGGCCTTCCCCCTCAAAAGAACAACTCCTTTCCTACTTAACTGCCTACACAACCTCCTACACATACCCACAGAGAATGGGTCAAAGGCTATAGCACTGTTTAATTCAATATGCATATGTCAAAGCTCAAAGCAATGGCACAAAGGTCTTTATCTTGTTAGAGATATATAACGATAATCATAACAATTCACATTTCTCTAGGTTTTCAACATTATAGAAGCAAGCACATTCTTCTCACAGATTTTGCTGAAGATAAAAAGTCCAGGAATGATTATTACCATTTTACAGATTAAAAAAAAAAAGCAAACAAAGACAAATTGAGGCTCAAAGAGGCAAAGGGGTTGACCATCTAATCAAGGTCAGTAGCTAGAAAGTAAACTAAGGTCTTATAATTCAAAGCCAGTTCTTTCTACTATACTACACTATACCAATTCATGTAAAACCAAAGATCATTTTGTCCCTGATTTATTTTGGTTTCTGTCTAGATCTATCCAATAACCTGAATAATGTGCAGCTCTTCTCTTCAGTTCCTGTTGTGAAGAAACAATCTCAGAAATCATTTGTAACTAGAGTTTGTAGTGCATGCTGACTAGGAGTTCTGAGGTTTCCATCCAACTAGCTGTAAGTTGCAAGAAAATAATCCAGATTCTATATATTAAGGTAATAACAACAAAAGCAGACATTAACATTATCCCCAAATTTTCATACATTTATCATGTATAGCTTTCTATACAGACATATATAATTATACGTATATGTGTAAACACAAATGTATTGAGAAAAAGAGAAAAAGCACAATATCTTTGCCTTCCCCTCTCCCTCTTTCTATCCCTCCTTCCCTCCTCCCCTCTCTTTCTCTCTCTGTCATTATGTTTATGTCACTTTCCCCTAACTCCCACCTCCCATATATCCCTAATGGCTTATCTGTGTGATTTTATGATCTACATATGAGTTCCCTTCCCTCTATATACCCATGATACTGCCATCTTAATCAACTTCACACACACACACAAACACACTTCGATCCATCTTGTATCATAATTAATTGTTCAGATACAACTAAAGCCTCACCTCTGCCAAGAAACTGCAAAACTACTCTAATTCTCCCTTTCTCTGAAATTTTACTATTTTTATTGTCAGTCACATGTTTGTTTAGTAATTGATTTGCAAAAACAAATTTTGTGTAGCATTTTCTATCCCTGTGCACAATGTAGAGGTAGGACTCTGTAAAATTCACAGGTCATCTAATCCAATCTCTCCTCCCCATACACTTTTTATATATAACATAAATTATAGAATAGGATCTTAATCTGTTGGATTAGGGCCTTCGGGAGGGATCCCATAGAAAATGTGTAAAAATGACCCTGCATCCTGAGTCATGTCTGAAGAGAAGTATTCTGGCTGTTTTAGGAGTCATTCAGAAGGCAGAAGTGTATTTAGGGAGCCTGAAAGAGGTCCCATTCAGATATCTATAAAAGAAATGATTTCCATCCTTTCCCATTTTCTTTCAATCCATCCATCCAGAAGAAGAAAAGAGATGAGGGATGTTGGCAGGAAGATTGGAGGGATAAGGCAAGAGGGA
>JAJPUD010005988.1:0-40586 GCA_023553655.1 Myrmecobius fasciatus | reverse complement strand
AAGCTGAGGCCCAGAAAAGGAACGTGACTTCTCCTTAGTCACACAGAAGACTGGCAGAAAAGCAGAACATTGCTCTGGCCCAAGTCTCTAGACATCAAATTCAGTGTTCTTATCTCACAACATGTTTTTCCACAAATCTCCCTGGCCAGAAAGTTTAACACCACAATGGGTCTAAAGGATTCTTTTCCCAGTGTATCCCACCCATATATCTTGGATCTAGTTATTTGTTAAAAGTGAGGGGGCAGCAGTAGCAGTGGAAGGCAGAGAAAGTGAGATTGAAATAAAAGAATAGAAAAAAGACAAAATATAATTAATGTCATTAGCAGATTGCAGAGCCAAGAAAGTGGTTCATTTAAAGCCAAGGAGCTAATGCATGCCTCAGCAATCCCTCATAACGTTGATTTCTGAAGACTATAAAAAAGACCATCCTTTAGCTCTGTTATTACTTTACATTGATGATAGGAGGTTAGAATATGAATGCCATTTGAAAGATAGCACCATTTCTTTGATACATCAAAAAGCACTCCACAGCAGACTACTACTTTCTTAGGACACTTACAGTCAAAGCTGGTGTTTGACTATTCTCCTAATGTCATATTACAATGACAGAAGCTCTCGATATATCAATTTAATCTTAGTTCAAAAATTCTTTTAGTTCTGTCTTAGTGAAGTAAAATGTACTTCTATAGTTTCTCAGCTCAAAATTGGACAACGTGCTTATAACAGGAAAAAAAAAGAAAATGCAGAATGTGGTTGAAAGGATAATCATATTTCAGTGAAAAGAAATTGTGCTAGTTATTTGGTACTAAAGATTTCTAAAAGAAAGCCAGGCTTCTAAGGAGATCACATGATTAAAAATAATAATAATGACCATCCTAAACTAATGTGTGGATTGTGAAAATGTGGAGCTGATCTGGGATTCTAACAAAAACCTAAAATGCACGTATATCCTTACATCTTTTGCCCTTTTAATGAGCAATTTTAAATTATACCCAGAGTTACTTTTGCATCTTTTTGCCCAGTCTGAGAATCTTTACTACTCATTCTAGTTTTGCCTACTGCCTTAGGTCATATTAAGAAAAGTACATGTCCAGGGAGGTGACAGATCCATTGTTTTTTTTGCCCTGGCCATCTGGGGTTTATATTCAGCTCCCAATTTGGGAAAGATGATCACATTGCTCATTGCTTGTCCAGAGACGAATGAACATGATGGTGAGGGGGTTGTCACCACTTCAGAAATATTTAGCCTTCTAATTTTGAATTGCTTTAAATTAAAGAATCATAAAATATTAGGTAATGTGTGTGTGTGTGTGTGTGTGTGTGTGTGTGTGTGTGTGTAAGAAGCCTTAGACAATTTTTAGTCCAACTCTTCATTTTATATATGAGTTCCATATAATTAAAATAGTTTGCTTTAGTAGTGTGGCAATAATGTTAGAGCAGTGAAATACAGATTTCTGTCTCCCCCTATACTATAATCAAGGCTAGATGACTATGATCACAGAAAATGTTCATGATTTTTAGGCATCAAGTCTCTATTCCTAGAGAAATGGAAGACTTTTACAATCTCTCACAATTCTGAAATTCTTTGATACTAAAACTACATCAAACATGGGAAACTAAGTAGTGAAATATAAAGAGGATCATGCTTGGAGTCAGGAAGACTCATTCCCCTGAATTCAAATTTGACCTCAGAAAATAATATGTGACACTGGGCAAGTCACTTAACCCTCAGTTTCTTCAAATGTAAAATGAACTGGAGAAGGGAATGGCCAACCATTCCAGTATCTTTGCCAAGAAAACCCCAAATGAGGTCATGAAGAGTCAGGCACCCTTGAAAAGAGTGGACAAAAACATATATTAAGGAACTAAGGGATTTAGCTCAATCTAAAATTTTCTAGCAAGTAATTCAAAGATTATAGGGATATCTATTGGTAAATATTTCTGAGGCAATGACTTCATTGACACCTGAATTTTTCATTACTAAAATCTTAGCCCATGTTTTTAACCTGCCCTCTAGTTATATCTTGGCATCCATCACTTTTTCCCTAATAGTCTGTGAGTTGCTAAGCATGCATAGTTGATTAATGTGTAATTACAATAATATCAAGTATCTGTAGAATCTTTTGCAGAATTCTTTAGATTTGTTATTGTATTTGATCACCATCCTAGCCTTAGGAGGCAATTTCTCTTATTACAAATTAAAAAAACTGATCCTCAAAGAGGCTGTTATTTGTCCAGGGTATACATCTAATAAATGCCAAATGTGAAGGAACTCAGGTCTTAATTTGAACTGTAGAGCTGTGTCTAGAGTCCAGGAAAGTCTTAAGAACATAAATTAGGAAGTATATAGCAAGATATACAGTAAAGCCTGGGAACCTTAAGAGGAAATGGCAAATAATAATGTCTTGTTATCTTCCATGTGTTGTTGACTTTTCTATCATCCAGTCTGCATGAGCAGCCAAACAGTCCAAGAAAATGAAGACAAGAGGGTAAAGGTTAGACCTTTGTGGAGAGTATATGAATATAATGGTATTTTATTATCCAGTTATGGTCAACTCCATAATCTCTTATTTTAAGCCATCTACAATCTACCTTAAATCTTCAGACATTTCATGTCCTTTATTATTTCATATTACTTCAATATTCTACCTAAGCTCACCAACTTCACTGTTCACTAAACTTAGGATTCTAGATGTCTCCTATGTAGCCTGAAATACACTTCTTCCTCAGTTTTGCTTTTTAAAAAATTTTGCCTTTTGAAAACCTGATCTTTCTTCAGTTCTTAGCTCAGGCCTTACCTCCTACAGGTAGGTGATGCAATAGATAGATGACTAAGCTTGGAATCAGGAAGCTCTGAGTTCAAATCTGACCAAATATTTAATAACTGTGTGATCATAGGCGTGTCATTTAACCTCAGTTTTCTCAACTGTTAAAAGCGTATAATGATAGTAAAGAGTTCATAGGGTTGTTGTGAGCATTAAATTCTGAGCATTGCTATCACTGTGCCTGGCACATAGAAGTCACAACATGAATTCTTCCCTTTATTTATATTCTCTTAACTCAAGGCTTTCCTGATTTCTTCAAATGTCAACCCAAAGGATTCCTTTCCCTTCTCAGATTATCTTGCATGTTTATGAATGTCCTGGCACCCAAGGGGAAAAAATGACAACTCTTTGATGACAGGGACTGTTTCCATTTTTTTAACTTTGCATAATTTAGTATTTAGTAAATATTATAGGTGAAGAAACTGACTCAAAGTTCAGGTACTTAATGTCTTTCCTGCATCTGTTATTGAGTTATACCACTCTCCTGGCTCATATTATATGGTCATAAAATTTAAAAAGTCCATAGAGATCAGGTATTATTTTCCAATAAAGAACTTAATGGTCAAATGAATAATGAAGGACAGAACTGGGCTTTGGATGTTGATCTTCTGGCTACAAATCTGAGATCCTTTTTGTAATATTATAGGCATTGCCTTATATTAGTCATAATTTTTAAAAAATACTTGTCATTTTATCACCAAACATTACTTCCTATGTGCCAAGCACTGTTCAAGGCACTAAGAAGACAAAGACAAAAATGAAACCATCTATCCCATTAAGATGCTTGCATTGTTCTAAGGAGACACAACATGTTATAGATGCATAAGTAACATACACATACATGCACACAAAATAAATATACGTTTTCAAGAGGATCACTAAGTGATAACTAAGAGGAACACCTAGGGGAATCAAGAAAGTCCTTTTAAAAGAAATGACATTTAGCATGCATTTATTACAATTATCTATATTTAACATTAATTTCTCTTCTAAATCTTTTCCATCCCACATATACAGAAGGAGACACTTGGATTACCTGCGATTCTAAATTTGGAATGTGCTAATTCATTCAGTGCATATTCATCAAGTGGGTATTTATGGGCTAAAAACTATGAAGATAGAATGACAAAATGTTTTTGATTTTAAGAAGTTTGTCTTTTACTGGGGAAGACAATAACAACGTGCATATAGATAAATAAATGCAAAGTATTTTCTGAGGGATAAGACTGACAATCAGTACAGCTTCATGTAGAAGACATCATTAAGTTGAACCTCAAAGGAATCTAAGGCTTCTACAATTAGGAATAGTAAAGATGTATTGCAAGTATAAGGGAGAGCTTGTGCAAAGGCACAAAGATCAGAGATGGAATATTGTATATTAGGAAACTTGTCTGGAACTTAGCATTTATGCAGGAGAATAACATGTAATATGCCTGGAAAGGTTAGGTTGGGACCAGATTGCAAAAAGCTTTAAATACCAAAGAAAGGCATTTGTATTTTATACTAGAGTCAGTTAACAACTCTTGCAGCTTCTTGTCCCACCAATTGGATTACATATTCTTTGAAAAAAGCGGCTTAATCTTAAATCTTGTTGTATTTCTCTTGTCCTACCCCAGGTCCTGATGAATGTTTGCTGCTTCTGCTGCTGTCAGGCATTAAGCTAGCTCTGTCCCTTTTATGATGCTACCTTTCTTCTGATATTTTGCAAGTTTTGAAGAAAGAAATCTGTCCATTTCTCTATTAACTGTTCTCTAAAGAGCCATCTGTGTGGCATCATAAGAATAATAGTAGGTCATCAGAAGATAATGGAATTGGAGCTTACATTTTCTCCCCCACCCCAGCTTTAAAAAAGCCTGTTCTTTTGTATTTAGTGCCAAATTCACTGTCCCTTCTGGATGAATCTTAGTTACATCTGGTAAGATTTCCTGGGAACCTGTGGTCTTGTTACCCAAATTGCCCTCTTAGGTCCCTTACTCTGAATCCACTGGGGAGGGAAGGTCAGCTAATAGTGACATTAATGACAAAACCCAAACCCAGGACCTGAATAACCTCTTGGTTTTCTTTTCTTTCCATGGCCATGATAATGAAGCCCTATCAAATGTTGGGGGAAGGAAACTACCCAAATCTTGGTTTACTTAAGAGGTAGTTTGTGGTCAGGCACCCAAGAGATGTGTCAAATTACCTCACTTTAATTTCAAGTAATTGGTGAACAGGATTATCCTGAGTCTCATGGGAATCATGACAATGGATCACTAGTGCTCTTTATCCCTCTTGATAGACTGAAGTGGAAATTGCTGCTATCAAGGGCATTCTACAGCTGCCCACAAAGTCTGGGGTGGCAGATATTTAGACACAAAATAATCCAGCTGACCCTAGAAGCTGCAATGTACAGAGGAACTTGTTCTCTAGTGAGGTTTCCTAATGTTCCACTTCTATTAAGAATCTGAAGTAAATTTTTCAATAGCTTACTCTAATAAGGTGAGGTGTCATTTCTTAAAATTTGAGCTATATCAAGTCCTCAAATCTGAGAATAAAGGGTACTTGAAAGAGCATCTAGTCCATCCTTTCCCCTATACATTTAGAATATGATTTCCTCCTACAGCATCACCAACAATTGATTATCCAGGTTCTGCATGAAGATATTAAGAGATTGGAAATTTCTCATTTTCTGAACAAGTCCAGTCTACTTTGACTGTAATTGTTGAAAAGTTTTTCCTAATGTTAACTTGAAATTTACCTTTCCATAACTTCTACCCATTTCTTTTAGTTCTACCATTGAGGTTAAACTAGTCACTCTTCCTTATGACAAGTCTTTAAATACTCAAAGGCAATTACTGTTACTATAGATGGCACAGTGGATAGAGTCCAGAGTCTGGGAAATTCATCTTTGTGAGTACAAATCTGGCTTCAAACACTTACTAGCAGTATAAACCTGGGCAAGTCAATTAAACCTGTTTGTCTTGGTTTTCTCATTCATAAAATGAGCTGGAAAAGGAAATGGCAAAAACCACTCCAGTATCTTTGCCAAGAAACCCCAAATGGGATCACAAAAGTTGGACACAACTCAACAATAACAACAACAACAACAGCACATTCCTGATAATCTTTCCTTAAGGTCCATCAATAAATCTTCATAATCATTTATTTCTAGTCCCCTCATCTTCTGTTTGCTCTACTCTGGACAAATTCCAACTTGTCAATGTCCTTCCAAAATGTTATTATACCTAGGAATTGACCCAGGAGAGCTAAAGGTAATGGAAATTAGTACATACTTTATTCTAACTAACACAATATTGAAAACACTTCCCATTATTTCATCTACATCAGTTTTAAGACATTTCACAGCAGACAGATATGCAGATAGGCAGAAATAGATATGAAGAATAGACTGATGTAAGATGAATAGAGATGTAGAGTTTAAGATAGAAGAATAGAGAGGCATATATATGGATAGCACAAATATACCTTTAGAAAAAAAAGGGGGGGAAAGAGAGAGACAGAGTGAGAGAAACAGAAACAGAGACACACAGAGAGAGACAGAGAGAAACAGAGAGACAGACAGACAGACAGAGACAGACAGACAGAGAGAGAAACAGAGACAGACAGACAGACAGACAGAGAAACAGAGACAGAGAGAAACAGAGAGAAAGAGAGAGAGAGAGAAACAGAGAGAGAGAAACAGAGAGAGAGAGAGAGACAGAGAGAGACAGAGAGAGAGAGAGACAGATTCAGACAGACACACACAGAGAGAGAGACAGAAACAGACAGAGGCAGAGAAAGAATGAGAACATGCTTAGGCACATAACCATATTAAATAGGAAAAGCCAGATTTTGCTTCTTTACTTTGCTTTGTTATAAATTGTTTACTTAGTTTTGAATGATTTCATAATTTATATTTTTGATATCTCATATACTCGGCTAATAACAAAGTAAAGGAATATGAAAGCTTAGAAAGGAGCTCAGGTATCATCTAGTTGTGGCCTATAGCAATAGTATAAGTAGTGTTTACACATCACCTTAAAGTTTGTAAAGTTATTTTACAAATATTATTTCATTTCATCTTCACAAAACATCTGGGAAGGAGACTTCATTATTATCCCCAGTTTACAGAAGAGGAAACCACAATAGATAGTGGCTATTTGTCCAGGGTCATACAGCTGATAAATGTCTGAGACCAGATATAAAATTATATGTTCTGGAATCCAGGTCCTGTGCTTTTTTCCACTGTCACTTAGCTACCTCCTTGAACAGGACTCTCTTTTAATACCACAAATACAATACAAAAAAACAAAAAAAAAATCAAAACCCAACATATTTAAAGAAACAAATCTACTCTTCTATATGCTGAGCATCCCTAATTTTTTCCACCAAACTTCCTTTGTGATAGGATTTTCAATTCTTCTGACTTCATAGCACATATAATAGGGATATTTTTTTGATTAAAGTTTTTTTTTATTTTTCAAAACATATGCATAGATAATTTTCAACATTCACCTTTGCAAAACCTGTGTTCCAATTTTTTCCCCTTTTCCCACATCCTTCCCTAGATGGCAAGTAATCCAATATGTTAAACATGTACAATTCTTTTATATATATTTTCACAAATGTCATAGTACATAAGAAAAATCAGATCAAAAAGGAAAAAAAGAGAAAGAAAACAAAATGCAATAAAAACAATAAAAAGGAGAAAATACTAAGTTTTGATCCACTCTGAGTCTCTACAGGCCTCTCTCTGGGTGCAGATGGCTCTCTTCATCACTAGACCATCGGAACTAGCCTGAATTATCTCACTATTGAAAAGAGTCATGTAAGGGGATATTTCTATCAAAAGGTCAAGTGACTTTTCTTCATTAATACCAAAGTCCACCTAAGAAAGGCAAATACACCTCATTCTTAAAAAAAGGCTGTAGTATGCTGTTTCTGGGATTCTTCCTATGAATTGAAAGAGAAAAAAGCAACAAGGATACATGTGGGGGATTTATATGTACATGAGGGATCACGCCTGCTACAAATAGTATGTGAAGAATTTTTAATTGAGAGCAAGGTATTGGACTGTGATTTTGTTGTTTATATTTCAGGAAATTTCTCCTTTCTAATTTTTACCTGGCATCTGGGTTGCATATTGAAAGAAATAAGGAATCCCAAGAGCTAGAGATAGCACAGACATGGATGATAGAATGTCATGTATGAGGAATGATAAGTATATTTTGTCTATTATACAGTGAATAAAGGAGAATGATTCTATGAGCCATAGATTGGGAGGTAGTACATTCTAACCATGGAAACCACTTGGATAAGACACAATTTTGATTTAAAAGAAAAAAATATCCTGTAGTGAGGACTTTAAATTAAGTGAAGTATTTCTGAAAGGAAGTCATAAGAAAACTTTAATGCTGATAGGGAAACTAAAGCTCAGAAAAACATTTGCCCATTATCAAAAATGGAACTGGAACTCAGCATTTCTAAATTCACATGCTATGGGGCCTCTATTTCAATTTCAACACTGCTTCCAATTAGGTTAGAACCAAAAGATGTGAAAACTTGAAGAGGCCTTAACAATATAGAATCAAATTAAACAGCAAAAGGGCCTTTGAAAGATAGATATGCAGTGGATCATAAAGGGAGGAAACCTTAGGGTACATGCATAAACCATTTGCTTACTTTGTAGAGATAAGAAAAAGGTATATGATTAGTTTCTGATGTTATGTTGGTTAGCTATTTTGATAGAAACTACACCCTTGATCATTTCCATTTTTTCTCTCTCTTTAAAAGATATTGAAAATTAATTTTAGTGCCTTCAAATGTTGTTGTCATTCTTCCCTTTAGCCACCTCAATCATTCAAAATGGTGCAATACTCAATTGATCCAGAGACCTCATAATATCAGGTCTGCCACTTTGTACTTATATGAGTTTTGATGATTTAAAAAAAAATTCCTCAGAACCACATTTTTGTAATTTTACTATGAGGATAATAATATTTGTAATATTTACCTCACAGTTATTTTGAAGAAAGTACCTTGCAAAATATAATGTAGCATGAAATATGAATTATTATTTTCATCAATTTTATTCACTAAAAGATGAATATTATAAGAAAGAAATAGAAATATACAATAGTAGAGAAGAGGTATTTAGAAGTTTCATCCCAAACTCAAACTCAACACTTCCTGATGTTCTTTGGGAAGTTAGTAGACGTTATTTTGTATACCACATCAAAGGAAAAAAAAAAGAAAGAAAATAAAAAGGAAAAGGAAATACATAAAGTACTCTCTGCCATTGACTCTGAGAGCCAGCACAAGGAAAGATAGTGCCATCTCATCTCCTTTTGTCCAACGGCTGTGTTCTAAAATATTCAGAGAAAGGCTCAGGTGTGAAAATGTGTTCTTGCTGGCCTCCTCCAGAAAAGCGAGGCTTTATCAAGCACCTTTCAGCAGCTGCAATATTATCACTACCAACTGCACAGCTCTCAAATCAAAATTTCCTCTTATGTTGGGTGTCGGCAATGCTCTTCTCAATTTCCCTTTGTGACTGTGACCACTGAGAGCTCAGGAGCCTTAAGACAGTTAAACCACCTCAGGGCCACCTGGTATTTGTGGCAACTCAAGGACCTTCATTGCACTGTTCAGTGACCACATCACTAACCACTAGTTACTCAGAAGCTCAGCCTGAGGGATGTGCAGCTTACCAGTTCACAGGCCTTTAGACAGACAAAATGATGATGAAGCACTTTTTGAGAGCCCCAAGGTAAAGAGATGCTTTAGCCTTGCTCTCAGATTTTCACAGAAATGCACTACTCACCATCACTGATCAGATAATAAAGTCCCAGATCAGGGGTGATGATGCAGGCTCACTTTCAGGCTGACATCATTGAGTGTCCAGTATTTTTTTCTCACCTCATTTTTTTCTCACCTCCTGGCTTGCTTTTTTATACATTATAGTTCCCAGGAGTAAAGGCAGAGCTAATGAAATTTGCAGTAAAATAGCCTCCTGCTTTTCAAATCAAAAGAAAAAAAAACAATTCCTCATTTTCATCCTTATAAGGCTTGTTGGTCATACTTTGACAAATGTTCTGAAGCTATGTTCTTAGTCCCATTTCTCTGGACACTGCAATAGTGGGCTGTCCTTCAAGGTTCATGGAAGGCCCTAGGCTCCATGATGAGGTCTTCTTTGATGTCCCAACTGGAATTAATTTCTCACTTCTCTCAATTCCATAATACCTTTCTTATGATAGTACCTAATCAGTAAAGCACATAATAAATACTTGTTGAATAACTGACATCTGCTTTTCAAGTTACAAAGTTTATTTTATATTATAGTTATTTATGCACATTTCATCTTTTTCTAAGCCCTTTGAAGGCAACCACAACAATTTATTCATTTTGAATCATTAGGCTGTATACAGTTGCTTATGGAAGGTCCCTTGTGACAAAGTTGACATCTGCTAACTTATAATTCCCTTTCCACCAAAATCCAAATGGATTATTCTCTCACTCAGTCCCCTTGTCACAAAAGGCATACTTCTGCAAGACTGTGATTAGGGTCACACATTGTGACAATAGGACATAACAATGTTATTTAATCTATCATAGTATGAAATCTTTGATTTTAACCTTATCTTCATTGAAACTTAGAATGCTACAATTATAAAACATTATAGAAGGGAAATAATATATTTTAACCTCCTGCCCTATATAATAATCCTTTCTGCTGCTGGCCACAAGCAGCCTTCTTTAAATATTTCTAATTAGGGAGAATTTACTACCTAGTAATATAGCCTTTTTCCATATTAGGATAACTCTGATTGGTAGAAACTAATCCTATATATTGTGTCAAAACTGCCTTCTTTTCCATTAATCAAAGTGTTTCACTCTAGGGATATAGAATAAGTAAAGGTCAAGCATCCATTTGGCAAGCATTTATTAAGCAGATGTGCATATAAGAGGTGTAGTGGATGGGTGATGGCTTTTGGGGTCACAGCCTAAGGGTTTAAGCCTTGCTTCTGACATATGCTAGTTTTGTGAAAGCAGAAGTGAGTTATATAACTTCAGCCAATTCTGTAGGATTACAAAAGTGCCAGAGAAGTTGCCAATCTTTGTCAGGTAGAGGGAATTTCCATACTAGGTATTTCTACAGTGATGAAATCACAGGTCAAGAACACATGTACAAGAACTTTGGTTGGCTCTTAGAATATTCAGATAAATAGATGATTCAAAATCTTCTCAAAGGTCTTACAATATAATGAAGGGGAAATAAAGCACATTCATATAAAATACAAATGAGTAGAATCCAAAGGAGTGCAAAAATCAACACCAGGGAAAAGTTCAGGGAATATGATATGGAACTTTTGATTTAGAAAGATATCCCTTTCATCCAAGAATATCTTAGAAGACTGGAAAAGCTTGATGGGGAGTTAGAGCAGAGTACTGGGGAGTGAGGGATTGTACTGGAATTAGACCTTGAAAAAAAACAGGGATTGACAGACAGAAATTGGGAAGGAACCAACTCTCTACAGACTTCACAATTTATTAAGGGAATAATACACTAACTCAGATAATAATAATTACTATATGAATGGACCTTGTTTTAAGGCTTGCAAAGCACTTCACAAATTTATCTTGTTTCCTTCTCAAAGCAATCCTAGGAAAGAAATGCTATTGTTATTCCCATTTTACAGAAGAAGAATACAGAGACTAAGGGTCTGGCTCAGGATAGTGCAGCTAGTTAAGTGTAGAAGGTTGGATTTAAAATTGAATCTTCTAGATTGCAGGCCCAGTGTTCTCTTTACAAAGCAAACTAAGATGCCTTTAAGAAGACAATCATAAAACACAATATTACCTGAAAACTGCAGTGGAGACTGGTAAAGCAAATGCTAAGTGACATTTGAGGAAGAAGGCTTTGTGTTTATGAAAATAACAACAATGGCAGTAGTTCATATTTATATAGTACTTTACACATGCAAAATGATTTCACATCCTTTATCTCATTTGATCTTCACAACAATTCTGAGGTCTTGACTATACAAATGTTATCTCCATTTTACCTCAATGGACCTTGGAACTCTGATTCCATTTCAAATACAATTCAATTTAGCTAATATTTATTAAAGACCTACTTTGTATAAGATATACTTCAGAGCTTGTTACCTTCAAGAAGTTTACATTCTGGTAGGTCTGGGAGAGGCAGTACATCCTCTATTATATAGATGCTTATTCAGATAATGCTAATTGCTAGCATTTTTTATAGAATTTCAAGGTTTGCAAAGTATCCTTATCTTACAACAATCCTGGAAGGGAGGTACTCTTATGCCCATTTTACAGATGAAGAAACTGAAGTACAGAGAAATTAAGTGACTTACTCAGGATCAACTTACAGAGTTTGCAATTTGCTGAACTCAGGTATTCTTTACTCCAGGTTTACTGCTGTATTCACTGGGTAACCTAGATGCTTTTTTGGTACAATGCATATGTAAAGTAAGGTAGAGTGATTTAATGGGGAAGAAAATGTTAGTGGGAGAGTTAGGGGAAAGACCTTATATGTGAGGTGGGGTAGGTGGTGTCTAAGGGGGAGGCTTAAAAGAAAATGGGAATTCTAAGCTGTTGAAGTGAGAATGGGTTGAAGTGCAAAAATGGGGGAGTAACTGCCCAAATGCACAGTGGTAGGAGCTGGAAAATTATGTGTGGGTGAAAGCTAGGCCAGTTTGACTAAAATGACAAGTTTATGAAAGCATGTAATATGAAAATTGTGAAGAGCTTTGGGAATTAGGATAATGATTTTTAATTTTAATCCAGAGATAATAGGGAGCTACAGAAGATTTTTGGGTAGCAGTGATATTGTCAGAGAGAATAATCCAGTAAATCAGATTGCTAACAAAGAAATAAAAGCAAAATAGAAGATAACTTTTTTTTTTCATGATTTTCCCATTGTCACAGAGCTAGTTAATGTCTGAGGTCAGATTTTGAACTCATGTCTGCTTGATTCTAGGGTCAGTGCCTTATCCACTGTACCACCTAGCTCTTCCAGAACAGATGATATCTTAAGAGAGCAGGAGTTGAGCTCAGCTGATTAATACAAATGAATGATTAATTTGGCTTTATGAATTCTGTCAGCTACTACAAAAATGGAAATAGATCAGGTTACCTAGGCTTCATTTTCTGACAGAATAGAAGATACACATTCTCCAGCCATGACATTTTCCTTTGACTGAATACAAGCAGGGCCCCTGACACTTCCTAAACTAATATTGAAAGGGTCAGACTAATCAATCCCGGGGCAAGTATATCCCTCAAGAGCCTGGCTCACTTCCTCCCTTCTCTATAGTGATTGAAGCGACTCTGGGAATATTTCACAGTAAATTCTTGGGGAGCAATAAAAGGAAGGAGGAGTAGAAAAAGAAAGAAATAGATAGTGAGTGACTGAAATCAAGGGTTTTTGAGATAATCTCCTTCATTTGATGAGTGTTATTTCCACTTGAACTTCTGTCCCTTAAGCAACTATCTTTCCCCTTCTAAAAGCAGTTGCTCCAAGTGTGATTGCCAAAGTTTGACCTGGAGAATCTGCACATCAGCAGAATTTTATTTCTAAGCTGCTAAAACAGATATTTCAAGCTTTGCTTCCTCCTTGGCCCCCCACCACTCTTGTTTGCTTCTCCTTCTTTCTCTTTTGTCTGTTTTCAATGCTACTATGGGAGATGAGTCTCTCTGAGGTTTACAAACTATTAGAGAGCCTCAGGTTTGGGTGAAGAGCTTGCCATTTTTGACTTTATATTTTGCTAATCTATATCTTTTGAATACTTCAATTTACAACTGAGCTATAAGGCAGAGGGGGAAGCAGGCTCTCAGTCCAGTGGACAAATTGCTGGGTTTGGAGCCCAGAGACCTAGGTGGCTTTGAAAACCATGCTTCCAAAAAAAAAAGTTGATAACTTTGGGGGTTTGAACCCAGTATTGATTTTTTTTCCTGAGGCTTAACTTTTTCATCCATAAAATGGGGAGAATGATATTAATAGAATCCAAAACATAGAGTAGGATGATACTTCAGAGATAATCTAATTTAACCCCTATTAGAATATGAATCCTGTTTCTAACAGTTTAGAGGTCATTGAACTCTGATTGTAGATCATTAATAATAGCTTGCAGAAGTAACTCATTGTACTTTTAGACAGCTCTGACTGTTAAGAAAGTTTCCCCTCTTTTTCTTTTCCACTGAATCTAAATCATTTCTGCCTGGTCTTCTACCCATAGGCTCTAGGTCATTCCTCTGGGCAGAACATGCCAAATGTATTAATATAACAGCTGTTTAAGTAATTGAAGACGGGTGTCATGATCGCCTAGGTCTTCTCTTCTCCAGGCCCTCTGATAAATTCTAGAATGATGATGAGACAGGTAAGAACAAAACTCAGCACAGAACCATGCATAAAGTTTAGATGAAAAATAAGTAATCCAGTGGGAGCACAATGACATAAATTTTTATGAAAATATAAGTTGTTATTATTGCTTAACCTCTATTTGACCAAACACTCCAATATACTATATTCTTTTCAATTGTTTA
The DNA here is from genome assembly GCA_023553655.1 of Myrmecobius fasciatus. NCBI lineage: Eukaryota > Metazoa > Chordata > Mammalia > Dasyuromorphia > Myrmecobiidae > Myrmecobius > Myrmecobius fasciatus. Next base: position 26,214 of record JAJPUD010005988.1, on the reverse strand, counting down.
CAGGTATTTACAAACCCTTACATGACATGGGGATTATCTATCTGTGATAGATTAGATTAGGATCTTACCATTATTCTTCTGTCAGATTTCAAAAGTGTGCATTAAAGAGCCTATATGGCTATGATATGCTATCATTTGTGGGGTACAAATACAAGACTGTTTAAATTGTTGTTTGAGATACTGGCAATATTGCCATTGGTCTTTTTCCTTAAGAGAGGAATAGATCAAAGAGTGTACTTTCTTATTTTAATTTTTTTCTAATATAAATATAATAATCAACAAATGTGAACATTTCACTTTACAAAGAACAAAAAAAAAGATTGTATATGAAAACAGAACTTCTATTACATGCTTTTGTTTTAAAGTGCATTATAAATTTAGCATAGTAATGACTTAAATCTCCAATGTTTAATGTAGCACTCAAATAGAACTACTAAGTAATAATTAAGTATAATCAAGGAAAAAACAATTCAATGCATTGACCATGTCTAACAATGGAACTGATTCTGGAGTTTTAGTCTATCTCTTTGTTGAGAAGCATATTTCAGTATCAATTTTCAGTAGTCAATTCATATATATGTATATGCACATCAATGCATTGACTGTATTGATCTTTAGTCTATAGTCTTTCAAAGCTATTTGTCACTCTAGCTAAGCATCCATCCATCCATCCATCTATATGCATTGATGTGCATATATGTATATATGAATATATGTATACATACATACACACATTACATGTGTATATATGCATATATTTACATGTCTCTATACCTATCTAGCTATCTGCTTATCCATGTCTTTATATATTCCTTATACAGGCAGCTATCTTTTAAAGCTGCTAGAGGATGGATAGAACGTGACATAATTTGCCGAAGTTCACACAGGTAATATTCAAAAGTCTGAATCTGAATCCAGGGCCTTTAACTCTATGTCTAGGGCTCTTCTCTGTTATCACACTGTTTCTCCTTTGTATCCTGAGTATTAGAATGTCCAGACAACTTTTCAGAGAAGACATGGACACATAAAATCTATTCTGAGAGAGATGTGATCCATTCTCTTAAACAGCTTCCCCATGATGAAGGAGGAAATTATTTCTGCAGAGATATGGAGAAATCAAGTGAAGGAATGACAAACCTTGTCACCAGAACACCATCATTGTGTTAGGATAAAAGTCCTTTGCTCACTATTCCTGTGCTTGCTAACTCTGCTTTGGGAGAAGCATAGGACAAACTTAAGAAAATGGCAAAAATGTCCCAATTGCTCTTTCCTCTGTTTAAATCAATCTGATTGTTTTTCTCCAGTGAAGTATGAAGGGGAGAAAATTTGATACTCAGAGGACTTGAGTTCAATTCCTAATTGATAATTTACTAGTTTTGTACTTTTTGTCTCCCAAGCACAGTTTCTTACAGAACAAGGTCAAAGATGTTGTAATATTTACATCCTAGGGACACTCTTTCCATGGTCCTGTCCCAATAAGAGTAAGTAGAAAGGCAATGGGCAAAACTTAAAGTGCTATAGAAGTGGTGCTACATGATTAGTATGATTACAGTAGAATAGTATAGTAGCATAGTAATATTATCATCTATGATAATAATAATACTAATAGCAGGCATTTATAAGGCTTTCAAAGAACTTTATATAAATTATCTCACTTGATCCTCCAACAACTCTGGGAGCAAGGCGTTAATATAATCTCCATTTTATAGATGAAGAATCTGAGGCAGATGGAGGTTAAGAGACATGTCAAGATAAGTAAGTAAGTGCCTCAATATATATTTGGACACAAGTGTTATTGCTTCCACAGATTATGTTCTGGGCCAAGAGTAGCCCTTTAGCAAAACTTGATAGTGAAAAAAGTATTTTGGACATTTTCCAATAAATGTCTGTGACTTTCAGCTCCAGTTTCTCTATCTCTAAAAAGAAGTCCATCCCACATTCACATTCACTACCTAAATCAAAGGTTGAGGGTGAAGATCAAATTGAAGAGATTTGTAAAAACAATGTTCTCTTGAAATATAAATAAATGTCAGCTTGGCATAGTGGATAGAGAGTGAGTCAAGAGTTTGAGTCTTGCCTGTGACAAATAGTAGCTATGGTGACCCTGGTGAGCATTTTACCTCAGTTTACAGAAGAGGAAACTGAGGCTTGGAGATTATTTGAAATAACTTGCCAGAAGGTTCAGACATTAATTAAGATTAAATTTCCATCTTCTGGTCCCAGGAGCAGTACTTCTACCACATGATTCTACTCTTTTCTTAAGATCCCTCAATCATATCCACACTTAGCCCATCTTGTCCTGAATACCAATTCTTACTACTTTCTTCTGAGAAAGTGTGGGTGGTCTCCCTTCTGGAGCATAGACCCACTGTGAGCTGGTGTTTTCCTGCCTGTCACCATGTAGAGATGACATGAGTGGGTACAATTGACATATTTCTTCCTTTTGGAAGCGTGGGGGCTTGCAACTTTTTTTCCTTTTGTTTTTCTCCCCTTCCGGAGCTGCATTGAAGAGGACATTACTAAGGGTGGGTGGTTCTAACAACAATTATGCAAGAAGCTTGATAAATGGATGCTGATGACTACATTTGCTGAAATTTAGCCATCTATCAAGATGTAGAGAAGTAAGCTACTTAGAGATTATGACAGAGAGATAGAACAAAAATATTCAGAATGAGATGGTTACACAAAATTGGGGCTAATTTAAAGAGAAGGGCAGGTTGGTGAAGAGTCTGGAAATTATGTCATCAGATTAAAGAATATTTGAAGGTAGAGGATATGACATGTTAAAGAGAGGGCTGAGAGGGAGATAGGTTCTCCCTCATTATATGTTCAAAGAGGATAAATTAATCTTGCTTTTTATAGCTTCAGAGGACAGGAAAGTTGGGGGGATGAGAAAAAAGGAGGGAGACAGAGATAAAGACAGAAGCAGAGACAGCCAGGGAGGGCATTTATTAAGTGCTGATCTAGTACCAGGCACTATGCTAAGTGGTGGGTACACAAATACAAGAAGACAAGACCATCTTTGATCTACAGAAGCTTATATTTTAATGAAAGGAAATAGGGGCAGATGATACATTAAAATGATCATGGACCAAGAAAAAGGAAAAGACATTTTTTGTATAATATTTTGGACACTGACAGAAAAATGTTGGAGAGACATATTGCCAGGCAAGATAAGACATAAACCTACCTATTGGAACAAAACAAACTGGAAGTAGTATTCAAGGTTATTATGTCTATTGGTGAGAGGGGAGAACAATGTGTAGAAGGTACAGTGATACAAATCTGAACTCAACATAAGGATGGGTTTTCTAATAAATTTGTGATATTTAACAATGCTGTCTCCATAAGGGAATGACATTCCTGATATTCTAAGATATGACTATATTTTAGCCTGATATCATCTCAATAAGCTATGGGTAACATAAGGAAATAAATTGTGCTGCCCAACAATCCTACCTCTAAAAGAGAGTGACATTCCTGACATCCTAATAATATTCTACTCATTCACCCAATGACCTTATTTCCTTAATTCATCCAATGACCTTATTTCTTCAGGTAAACATTCACACTGGTTATATTTGGCAAAGGGAAAGAAATGACCCATAAGTCAGGGATCTGAACCACAGTATTTGAAAGAGATCTTAAGGATTATCTAGTTCAAAATTCAAAGTGAATTTTAACTTGTGCAAGATCACATAGTTAGCAAATGTCAGAGCTCAAACTAGAGTCGAGGTCTTCTGGAACCAGTTCTATTGAATTTCTTTCACTTAGAACTTCTGACCTAGCTTGTTGTTTTGGTTCAACAATTACCAGTCCTGTTATATTAGATAAACCACTCCTTTTAACAAATTCTATCATGCTATATTTGGAGATTGAATGAAATGATATGAACCAGCTGATAACAAAATCTTAGAATTAGTAGGATGCTAGGATATAGGGCATAATTGGTGATTGATTGACATTAATTTGGAAAGACATCTCTAAAAATGTGTACCAGGAATCTGTTCATAGTTCTTTGCTGTTTAACATTTTCTGAATTGAGGCATAAATCATGTTTATCAACTATAAGGATGAAATGAAGTTGTAAGGAATAGTTAAAATATTGCATTACAGAATCTGATTTCCAAAATAAAGAGAAACTAAGGGCTAGAGAACAGGGACTGTCTTTTTTTGTATTTGTATCCTCAGTGCTTAGTACAGTACTCAGCAGGTAGTAAATGCTTACTTGTTGTTGTTTTAAATTTAATTTTATTGATTAACTGACTGATTTGGCTGAGATCTCACAGTTAATTCATAGGAGAGCAGGGATTTAAACCCGGATCCTATGACTACAAATCCAGTATTCATTCCACTGTACTGCACCGTATCATCTCTCCTTTGGATAAAAAGGAAAGGAAATTCTGTCCTATAAGCTAGGAAAAACTGCTTGACTGAGTAACACAAAACTTAATAATCATACATGTAAAGTTCCATAGTTGGATTTCAAAAATCAACTTCATAAATACTACTTGCTGCTGTTCAGTTATTTCAGTCATGTCTGAATCTTTGTGACTCAATTTGGGTTTTTCTTGACACAGTTGTTGGAGTGGTTTGCCATTTCCTCTTTACGTGAAGAAACTGAGGCAAATGGGGTTAAATTATCCATCTCACAGTTAGTAAGTGTCTGAGGCTCAATATAAACTCAGGTCTTCCTGACTCCAGACACACTATCCATTGTACCAACTAGTTATCCCTAATCACTGCTTAGGGTCAACACAAATAGAAGCAATTTCAATGAAAAAGATGTGGCATTTGTAGTGAGTCCCAAGCTCAATACAGTGACATAAATTAAAGCTATCCCTCTGCTGTATGGAGACAGATGTAGCATCCGGGATGAAGAAGGCAATAGTTTGATTTACTTTGCCATGAGCAGGCTACATCTGCATTATTACAATCAGGTCTGGCCTCCACATTTTAAGTGCAGAGGATATGAACTGGAGGGGGGATGGTTGTGTCTGATCAAGATTGAAAGTGTTGAAGAAAGGAGGTCTTTGAAGATATTTCCTCCTGAAGTTAGCTTTGGGACTTGAATAACATCTCCTTGGTGGGGTTTGGATGCTTTGAATACTCATTGGCTCACTGATATCACGGTGACAATGATTTATTGAGTCATAATATTTGGGGTGATTGGGTTTTAGGTACATGATGGTACGATAAGTCTAAATGAATACACAGGTTCTTAGGGAAGGTGGAACTCCCTGAAGAATTGGTTGTTTTGGGAATTGGATGTCATTACTTTTGCTCTGAATTTTTTGTGTGGTGAAATAAAGCCCATCTTCTAAGTTAAAATAATTGCTTGCACGGGGACCAGAGCTGATGATTTCCCAATTTCTGGAAAACCTCATGCAAAGGTGAGGCATTATTTAATATGGAAGGGATTCTTAGGGAGAGGTTGGACTAGATAGCCTCTGAAGATCCCTTTCAGCTTGTAGATTCCTCTCAGCTGATTCCTCATATGAAAACTGGGGTATAATAATATTTTCCCTGCCTATGTCTCAGACTTGTTACAAAGGTCCAATCAATAATATATTGGAAGGTACTTTAAAATGCTACATACCTAAACTGAGCTATAGTTATTATGATTAAACCAAATAGGAAAACCTGAGTGTAGTAACTATAACAGAGGCTTGAATACTAATTAAAAGAGACACAGATGAACTGGGATAAGCAAATAGCTCCAAACTTCAACGAGGCAAAAGATTAGATTCCACAAGTGTGGAAAGTATTGAATGCATAGAGAAATGACACTCTCTATCTTGCTCCCCTGTATATGGTGGGGCATATTTTCATCTGATCATTGAGTTTAGTAAAACAAAAGAGCACCATCTGCCCAACCACATTTAGCTTCCAGGAAATTGAAATGAGAACGGATGTCATCTTTGACGGCCTGTTTTCATTTCTCTTTCTTTCATGCTAATTTTTTTTCTCATAATTGCCATTACAAAATAAAACACATACTTGGTGTTCTTTCTTTCCCAAGTTTCCTGCCTTTCAAAGGACAGAGAGCTTCATATAATGAGGAGAGTCACTAGTCAGAGGAGCTGAGTTCAAATCCTAATTCTGTGGTATACTAGCTATAAGAATTTGGGCATTTTATTTTGCCTACATCTGGACTTCAGTTTCCCCTTATGAAAAATACTTCCAAATCCTAGATGTTCTACAGTATACCATGATGAGAACCAAAACCAACTTACTAGACATTTAGTAGGTAATTCTGTCCCATAAGACACAGTGAGGTTCTCAATCAATAATCGAATTAAAATCAAAATATCTCATGAATACATAGATAGCTATATGACTAGATGGTGCAATAGACCAAGAATGGAACTTTGAGTCAGAAAGATATTATTTCAAATGTTACCTCAGACAAGTTTGTGATCCTATGAAAGACACTTAAATTTTCTTGGTCTCAGTTTCCTTATTTGCAAAAATAAAGGGAGGTGCTATTATCTCACAAGGTTGGTACTCATAGCACCCACCTCCCAGGGTGTCAGATGAGTTTATATAAGTAAAATACTTTATAAATCTTACAGAAAGATAGATATAGGTAAATATAGGTACATATTTATAGGTAAATATAGGTATGTGTATATATACACACTGTATGCATATTTTATATTATGAATGTATATACATACATATGCACACAAGATTAAAGAGCAAGACTCAATTCTAAATAAAATAGTCCATTCACTAAGGCAAGAAACTGCTGTCTTAGAAAGTGGAATTTTAAAAAAAAGATTTTTAGTAACAAATCTACAATCTTTTATACTTTAGCTTCTTCATCAGAAAAAAAATTAAGCCATTGTATTAAATTATATTTGGGTATGTATTAGCTATGCATTCTATTAATATTAGATCTGTAAATGGGTGTACAATGTTGGAGACAGCTCAAACTGGTTTTCAAGAGCCAATTGTTATGCTATTTTTCTGATCATTTAAAACTTGAAAATCATTAAAATCTACCAATCACAGCTCGATTGGTTGTTTTGTTGACTTTTTAGACAGGAAAATGATTGGTGAAAATGTTAATAATGTAGTTTAACTGAAAAATATGTCATGTGTTTTTAGGGAAGTAGTTGTTAAACATTTCTCAGGATATTCCTGGCTTTCAGGACCCAATCACAAGATAATTTAAGGCAAATCTTTTTACTTTTCTGCTCTTTCGCTTCACCACCTGTAAGGCAGGATGTTGGACAAAATAATCTTTTGTGTTGTTTTCAGCTCTAAATCCTATGAATCATCTTAGAGAGAGATCATCTGGATCTACTCTTACATTTTTCAAGAAAGAAAACTAAAGGAAAGAGAAGGTTAGTGGCTTCAAGGACACATAGTGGCAAACCTAGGACTCCCTCTGGCCTAGTGATCTCCAGGTCACTTTTCTCTTCATCTTTCTTGCTAAGTTACTAAATTATTGTTTCAATGTGGTCATTTATATTCTGTAATAAGATAGGTCCTTCTGATGATCAAATAAATTGAATTCAACAAATACTTATCTAGGGCCTACACTCTGCTAGGTACAATGGTGACTGCAAAGATGAATTCAATATGATCCCTGACAAATTTGATTGTGAAGATGGCATAACTGAAAAAATTAAATAATAGTACAAGAGTTACAGATACCAATACATGTAAAATCACAATGGAGTATTTTATTAATTGCCAAAAGAGTCATTCAGTGCTTTGGACAGGAGTCCAGAGAAACATATCTCTGTGAGGTTGCCTTAATATACTCTATGCTCCAGACAAACTAGCACAGTATTCTATTCCCTACTTTCAGATCTTTAAATAGGCTATCCCTTCTGTTTGAAATGCACCCCACTCCCTCAACTGAACCTTTTAGAATACTTGACTTCAAAATTCAACCTCCTATAGGAAACCTATTTGATCTCTGCAGTTGCTAATACAATTCTTTCTCAATTACTGGTATGTGCAAACATATGTGTGTATATATATACATATATATATATACATATATATCACTTCACATTTACATATATACATATGCATCTATATTTACATATGTGTGCATGTAGTTATGTGTATATATATATAAAGCTTATATATGCACTTTTAAAAGTATGTGCTTCATTGCAATAGAGTGTAATATTAATTATAATAGCTAGCATTTACATAGTGCTTTCAGATCTTCACAAAGTGCTTGACAGATATTATCTTATTTTATATTATATATTATAACATATAAAATGCTATATTTATATTACATTATATTATATTATATCTCACAAAAACTTTGGGAGTATTATCACTATCTCCATTTTGCAAGTAGAAACTTAGGCATACAATTATTAAGTGATTTGCCCAGGGTCATACAGAAGGGAATTGTGTGGTCAGATTCATACTTGGGTTTTCCTAATACCAGGTCCAGTATTCTGCTTCTTGAGAAAAGTGAGTTAATCATTTTTGTTGATATGTCCTCAACACCTAGTTCAGGGCCTTGAACCCAGAAGGAGCTTTATTGGATAAAGAAATATAAAAATGGAGTGTTCAGCAGGAATTTGAGTTAGACTTTTGAAATACAGTATATTATTCAGGTCAGAATTTTTTATATAATAATAAAATAACTGAGTACTACAGGATCATGAAATGATGATGAACTTTGGTTTAAAGTGAATTCCAATCAATTGCTTTTATCATATCAAGCATATACATCTATTCAGAGCTGTCATATTGGTAACTTCTGCTCCTCTGACTTGACAGATCTACTTCACCTCGAAAACCTTGGACTTTACTTTTCACCTCACTAACTTCCATCTCTCTCACCCATCTTAGCTTCTTCACCCTCACCATGACCTCTGGTCTCTCATTACCTCCTAATTCTCCAATTTTTTTGCTTTTCTTCTGATTTCTCTTTATATTCAATAATGACCTGTTTAGTTCTCTATGCTTTTTGCTTCCGTATCTTCTGATATATCCACTGAGTCATTCCTTAGTCCCACATCATCTCCAAAATCTATTTAGTCTATTCCTAGTCTTCTGCAAACTGTTAGAGAAAGCAAAGTCCATCACAGGTTTATATTAACTAAACTCATTTAGGTCTCTATTCTTATCCCTATATTAAGCTTATGTTTCTCTTCTCTAAGACCATGTGCCTTCTACCCGTGCCATGGATTCCATCACCTCCCACTCAGATCTATTATTTTGACAGGGAAATTAAGACTTTGTCTGAGGTTCTCTGACTCATATTTCCTATGTCTCTCAGTTCTTTATCAGTCTTGAACCAAAAGAGGTCATAAAGACTCAGACTTCTCCCATTCCACAGCCATTTACATACCATTTTCCCCACCATTCTCTAGGGATTGATCAATTGGCCTGGACAGACTGTCTTCTCTGTCCCATTCCCCACTCAACTGAATTTGCCCTAATTAGAAGAATTCCTTATAATAACTATGGTTCCATCGTATCTAGTACTTTATCCTTGCAATCTCTCTCTCTCTCTCTCTCTCTCTCTCTCTCTCTCTCTCTCTCTCTCTCTCTCTGTCTCTCTCTCTCTCTCTCTGTCTCTCTCTCTGTTTTTGTCTCTCTCTCTCTCTCTTCCTCCCCTCCTCTCTTTCTCTTTTTATGTGTATGTATGGATGCATGTTTGTATGGATCTATCTATATGCATGCTCAGGTCTGTTTAATAAAATTAAAATTCTTCCTTAGAATATAGCTAATGTTTCCTTTGTTGTCAAATCCAATGGTCTTGTTTTCCTCCCTTATCTTTATTCATGCTCCCATTCCCTAAATTATTTAAATTTTCCAAATTTCCACCCTTGAACTTCTTGTTAAATTTCTCTAAATTTTTTCCTTTAGTTATTTATTCTTGTGGCTTTGATTTTCTTTCTTTCTTTTCTTTCTTTTTTTTTTTAAACAATGAACTTTATGGAATTCAAGCCACTCTCCAATTGATAAATGGTCAAAGGATATGAACAGACAATTTTCAGATGATGAAATTAAAACCATTTCTAGTCATATGAAAAGGTGCTCCAAATCACTATTGATCAGAGAAATGCAAATTAAGACAACTCTGAGGTACCACTACACACCTGTCAGATTGGCTAAAATGACAGGAAATGATAATGAGGAATGTTGGAGGGGATATGGGAAGGCTGGGACACTGATGCATAGTTGGTAGAACTGTGAATGGATCCAAACATTCTGGAGAGCAATTCGGAACTATGCTCAAAAAGTTATCAAACTGTGCATACCCTTTGACCCAGCAGTGTTTCTATTGGGCTTATATCCCAAAGAGATCTTAGAGGAGGGAAAGGGCCCCACATGTGCAAGAATGTTTGTGGCAGCCCTTTTTGTAGTGTCAAGAAACTGGAAACTGAATGGATGCCCATCAATTGGAGAGTGGCTGAATAAATTATGGTCTATGAATGTTATGGAATATTATTGTTCTGTAAGAAACGACCAGCAGGATGATTTCAGAAAGGCCTGGAGAGACTTGAATGAACTAATGCTGAGTGAAATGAGCAGAATCAGGAGATCATTTTATATAGGAACAACAAGATTATATCATGATCAATTCTGATGGACATGGCTCTCTTCAACAATGAAATGTTTCAAACCAGTTCCAATTATTCAGTGAAGAAAGCCATATACACCCAGAGAGAGGGATATGAAATATGGACCACAACATAACATTTTTATGCTCTCTATTGATGTTTGCTTGCATTGTGTTTCCTTTCTCAGATTTTTTTCTTGTAGATACGATTTTTCTTGCACAACAATGATAAGTGTGGAAATATATATATATACATATATTCGATTTGTCAAGTATTTTAACATAATTAACATGTAGTGGACTTCCTGCCATCTAGGGGAGAAGAGGGGACTAGGGGGGAAAATTTCTAACAGAAAGCTTTGTAAGGGTCAATGTTGAAGAATTACCTATACATATATTTTGCAAATAAAAAGCTTTAAAAAAACCAATGAATTTTATGTATGTATGTATGAATCTATGATAGTTTATCAATTGAACTATCATCTATCTTTTCATCTCTTCAGCCTTGACTCCATTATATCCTCTTCCTTATTATAATCATCATTTATTATCACTACCACCACTATCATCAATAATAACAATAAACTTTTATTGAACACTTACTATGAGTCTGGTACTATCATCTCCTAGATCTCTTTTATGTGGCATCTTCCCCCATTACAATGTCAACTTCTTGCTTGCTTTTCTTTGCATACCTAAAGCAGTGCTGCATACAGAAAGCACTGTATCAATACCTTATTATTTATTCATTCCCTTAGGTTCAGCCATAGATTTCCATATTCTTCCTGGCTATCTCTATTTGAATATTCTTTTGGCTTTTCAAACTCAAGAGGTCCCCAAAATTGAACTTAAGTTCAACAGGACTTTAAATTCACCAACCTCTTTATGCATACTAGTAAAGACATATGATATGGCCTATTTCAGAAATAGGAAAAGCAAAATAAGATTTTGAAAGTTTAAGAGTAAGGAATAATATCACATTCTTTTCTGTAAGATTAATCATATTTTTCTAAGAAAATTGAATTTAGCAACTATTTATTTATTTACCAACTATTGGTGCCAACTGTAGGAGAAAGAAAATAGTTATTTAAGAGTCACTTTTTTCCCTTCCTTGGAGGAAATAACAACAACAAGAGGAAAATATTCATTTTTCCTTCACTTGTATTCAGCTTCTTTTTAAAATAATACTGCTATTGACATATCTTTCAGTTTTCAAGTGTACTATTTGTAGTCATTTATCTTACATATTTCCTCTTTTCTCTATTCAGCAAGTATAAAATTAATCTTCCTAATGTGCTTTTTTTTAAAAAAAAAATTCACTTATTCATTAAGAAAGCTCCAATGGGTTCTCATTGTTCATAGAATAAACTCTTAAATGTTATGTCCCTCGTAATCTTGTTTCAATTTTTAAAATTTAATTTAATTTTTAATACATATTTTCTTTATGAATCATTTTGGAAGAGAAAAATAAGAACAAAAGGGAAAAACCATGGAAGAAAAAAAAACACAGAAAAAAAGAAGTGAACATAGCATGTCTTGATTTACATTCAATCAACATAGTTCTTTTTCTGAATGCAGATTGTGTTTTCCATCCAAAGTTTAGTAGGATTGCCTTGGATCACTGAATCACTGAGAAGAACCAACTCTATAGTTGATCATTATTCATTCTTGCAGTTACAGTGTACAATGTATTACTGGTTCTGCTTTTTTAGCTCAACATCAGTTCATGCAAAATTTTCAGGCATTTTTAAAATCAGCTAGTTTATCATTTTTTATACAACAATAATATTCCATTACCTTCATATACCAGAACTTATTCAGCCATTTCCTAATTGACGAGCATTTTCCACTTCTTTACTACTACTACTACAAAAAAATAATAAATAAAAATTTAAAAAGCTGCTACAAACATTTTTTTGCACATATGGGTCCATGATTTTAATGTAATGAAGACCCAGTAGTAGTGAAACTGCTGAGTCAAAGGGTATGCACAGTGGGCATAATTCCAAATTGTTCTGTAGAATGGATCATTTCAGAACTCTACCAATAATTCATTAATGTCCCAGTTTTCCTACATCCCTTCCAACATTTATCATTATCTTTTCCTATCATTTTAGCCAATCTGAAAGGTATGAAGCGATACCACAGAGTTGTTTCAATTATCTTGCTTCAAATTTGAGAAACTCATTTAATCTTTTAAAATCTGTTTCTTTCTCATTTAAAATTAGGAAATTCTAATAAACTATCTCAAATATTCATTCCAGATCTGAATTTCTCACCACATAATTCATCATGTATCTTCATTTTCTACTATTCCTCTCCAGTAATTCATTATCTTAAATAAATAAATATTTATTTATTAAGTTCTGATTATATTACAATAGCCTATTCTATATTCTAAGATAAACAGACAATTTAGATACAATATGGCTCTTGCCCTCAAATAACTCACAGTCTAATAGAATGGATTCTATAGCAGTCATCATTATGCTTGTATTTGTTCTTCTAAGTCTTAAACACTCACCCTATTCTTGTTCTCTAGCCTGCTTATTAAATTATGTGGCAGAATGGCCAATAAATTATGCTTGAAATCAGGAAAGATTACATTTGAATATTCCCTTGAACTTTTAAGAGCTATGAGATTCAGGACAAATCATTCAAACTTTTTAAGCCTCAGATTCCTCTTGGAAATATTGACAAAATGTGGCATTTTCATAGCATTCTTCATGGATAAAGGTAGTAGTATTTTCAGGATTGTTATGAAAATAAAACAATAATAAGCCCTTTAAAGTCCAACAAATTTTTTCATGAATTGGGGTGGATGGTGGAATGGCAAAATAGGAGAATGTCATCAAAGGTGATGTACAAAAGGGATTTCATGTGCCATGAGAGTACGCTAGTATCTCTGAAAGCCTAATAGATACCTTGAAACACTGGTGTATTCTATTCTAGCAATACCATTGACTACGTTGGTATTATTTTTTTTAGAGAGGTCTGATCATTAAAAATCAAAGAAGTATTAGTATAGTAAGGTTTCAGGCAAGACATATCCAAAACCATTCTCATGATATGAAAAATGGTTCAGCAAGTAGCATTCCTTTGAATTCTTATGCTCATAAAATGGCAAGACAAACTGAACAACTTAAAAATATCAGTGCTCATTCCCATATAAAAGTTTCAGTTCTGATGGAGCTAAAGTTAAAAACAAAAACAAAAACAAAAGGTCTGTGCATAGGAAATGAACTGAAGATGGTAATAATTTGCCCCCATACTATATCATAACAAAAATAGATGATATGAATAATGTGGAAATATGTTTAACATGATCGTACATGTATAAACTATAGCAGATTGCTAGTTATCTTGTGAAGGGAGGGAGCAAGAAAATTTGGAACTCAAAATTTTATAAAATTGTCAAATACTAGCTTTATATGTAATTGGAAAAAATAAAATAATATTTATTTTTTAATGACAATGAATCTAAAAGTTGTGCAAATAAAAATCCATATAATTTTAGTGAAATACAGTCCTAATCATTCTCTAGTACTACAGTACTTCCTTGTCAAGAAAGAGTAAGTAGGTTGATAAATGTTTTCGGAAAATGCTATAAACAGGTTTAAAATTTATAGAAATACTTTTGGAACAGATTTCACTTCCCAAAGCAATGCTAAAGGAGTCACTACAAATATGTACCACTGAATTTTAAAAATGCAGTAGAAAGTAGTTTAGTTACAGATGAAATGTCTTTAAAACAGCTGAAATCCAAGAATGGAATCAATAGACTCTCTTTTGGTGATAACAATATATGAATTCAACCAACAATATGTAGAATAGGTAAAAAAAAAATTAAATGATGGGATTATACAAATTTGTTTTGAGAAATGCATGGGTTTCTGATAAATATTCATGATTTAGTGGCTCCTATGCCAGAAGCTATAGAAAGGTTATGCTTAAGAAGCCTAAACTTCATTGATTGATGCAAATTATACAATGTAGTTGTAAAAACTGTAATATATGACTGCAAGTTGCAAGAAAGTTAGAATATATTAGTTGTTTATAATTATACATCAGAAACTCATTCTTCTTTTTAAATGAAGATAAGAAATCCCTATATTGCAAGTTAGATCCATAAAACATCCTTGAAAATTAAAGAAATGAACTGTTCTGGAAGCAAGACATCATTATAGACAAAACCATTGTCTGCATTACTGAAACACTGCACTGATACATAAAATATTAAAAATATTTTGATGAATTATGCTATACCTAATGGTCAATCTCTAAACTATATGGAATAAAAAGCTTTCAAAATATAGAGAGATCCATTGGAAAAAAGTTAAACTCATGTTGGAATAAGTCAGTAAATCAATTAATATTTATTAAATGTCTATTATGTGCTGAACACTGTGCTAAGTGTTGGGTACACAAAGAAAGGCAAAATTTTATATACAAACGTGTATATGTGTGTATATATATATGTATCCATACACATATATGATCCCTATTATCTTCTATGTACTAGATTTTTTTCCCCTGAGGCAATTGGGGTTAAGTGACTTGCCCAGGGTCACACAGTTAGGGAATGTTAAGTGTCTGAGATCACATTTGAACTCAGGTCCTCCTGACTTCAGGGCTGTTGCTCTATCCACTGCGTCACCTAGCTGCTCCACTAGATGACTTTTTTAAAAGATATTTTCAGTGAATCACCCCCCCACACACACACACACAGAATAACTTGAGATCATAATACAATTATGAGGGTCAGCGATACAAGACTCCCATGAATGTGAAAAATCAGAATAATCCAAGAACCTACTCTAAACCTCTATTTTTAATAATTCTGATCACAAAACAAGTAAAACAACACACCAATCACAAAAAAGTTTGCAGTTTCTTCTCCAGAGATTAATATCTCGCACATTATGTAGAGGCTTTGCAGCCTTCCTTATAGCCATAGCAAATACTTCATGGGATTTCCTTCTACAAAAGCTTAAGGTATAAAGATCATGTTGGGAGGAAATCATGTGACTAAATCTGAATGATAGACAAGGAAAAGGTTTTGTCTGTAGTTCTTTAGCACACAAACTTTTAACAAAATTTGATTGTTTATAATAAATTTTATAAGCATACTTATGTTAGTAAATGTTAAGATAGATTAATAACATATAGTATTTATCTACATATGAATAAAAATATTTTTATGAATGTCATGTGTGATTTTCTCCAGCACACTAGAAATCTCCAATTTAATTGTTGATGTGTGAATAACCAAAATCAAGAATGTGAAATTTATGAATGTTTAAGGATGACTCTGTATTCAGTTACTAAAAGTTGTCATTTTATTTACTTGCAAAGTAGTATCCAGCTTATTAAATATGAAAGAATAATAGTCCTTGGAATATTTTTATCTCAACCCCTTCAAAAAGATAATTAGATAAGATATTATTATTATTATTATTAGAAAATTATGTAGCACTTTAAAGTTTGCACATTACTTTAACATATATTGTGATATTTGAGCCTCATGACAACCCTGTTAGATAAATAATACAAATATTATTGTTCTCATTTTATAAATGAAAAAATAAATTCTAAGAAGTCAGGTCTTTCCATGATTCCATAGCTAATAAGTGACAAAGATGGTAGTGAGATCAAGCTTCTCAATTCTGAGTCCAGGACTCAACTCTTTCCCCATATTACCTTACAAGATCAAATGTAAAAATATACCTAAAGTAATGTTGTAAACCTTGAATCTCTATAGAAATAATCTATTGTCATAATTCATCTCTTCCTCTTATCTACTTATCTCACTTGCTTTAACTTCTCATCACATGACAGTTTTACAAAGCTCTGTCCATATCACTTTTTTTTTTTTTGGGTGGGAAGGAGTAGCAAAAATACAATAAAATCATCAGTTAAATTAAAAAAAAACTTAGAAAATCAGTTGCTTGGACAAAAAACTAAATCTCAATGTTCTATATGGACACAAGTAAAGGGTATTTTGAGCTTTCTAGCAGAAAGAGTGATGGGGTTCCTTTAAATATATTTTACTAGCAAGGGGACACTCATTATATGTTCAATATGAACTATGTAAAAAGTTGCCAGGGATAGAGAGTGACAGGAAACATATCTCCTTTTTGTGGTTTAGGGCCTTTTGAAGCTTTGGTTACCTGCCCTATAGCACGTGATGACATAACAGTACAGAGGTACTACACCTCTGTCTTCCATTTTAGATGTGAAGAGAAATTGATACCCAGATAGAGCTTCCTGGGAGGAGCCTACTTCTGTTTCCCTGTAAGGTAGATTTGGGTTTGCAAGGACAATCATATAGTTGACAATGAACTACTAGGAACTATAGAAGCTTCTTTCATTATAGGAGGAAAGATTACAAGATTTGGGTTCAGATCTTGAGTATTATTTAATAACTGTCATCCTTAGATAAATTATTGTCTCTGTACTGCAGTAGTATCAATCTAAAAAGAAAGGATCTGCAAGATTCCTTAGAGTTCAAAATTTTGCATCTTGTGAAGATAAAAACATTACTAACCAGCACAACTGTTCTACAATAGAATGAGCTGTTTTATATCAGTGAGATTTCCACCACTTTAAGTCTTTTTGCAGAGGCCATATGACCAATTGGTATCATATTTGTCATAGTTAATGTTGTCATAGTCCACAATCTTGCTTCAGTCTGTTTGGGCTAAATAATCACTAAAGTCCTTTCTAATACTTGGATTCTAAAACTGTATAAATATATAATAGAATAAAATTCTATATAAATGATTTTATATAAAAGACTATATAAAAAGAATAAGATTCTATAAATATAAATAAGATTTTTGAATTGACTGGGAGTTTGGACACTGTAATGCTTAGGACCCTTTACTCATTCAATTTAAAATTCCAAAATTCTTTGCATTTATACCTTTGATTTTTCCTACAAGATCAATCATGGTATCTGTTGTTGGATACACTCCTCAGATTTGGATTTCTAATGAAAATAGTCATCAGATAGAAGAGTCATACATTGCATGTCATACATACATGCATTACCCGAAGATATAAACTCTTTATTATTGTATCATATATGTATGTATGTATATACATCATTATTATAAAGCTCTTTATTATTTTACATATTTCAATTAGTCTTTCATTTCTTCTTATAAACATGTTACATAAGGAAATCATATTAGTGATAGTCATATCCAAGTTAAGTCCCCTTTTTGACAAAAAATTTTCTTTCCTTTTTTTTTTTGTGGTGGTGGTAGTGGTGGGGGTGGAGGGCTAAAGCTGAGATTTCATCAGTGAATAAGTTTTAGGGTGGAGACTTCTTCCATCAAGGCAGATCAGGAATCCCCTTGTAACATAAAGTTTTGCCCAGAAGCATTGGAAGGTCATTTGCCCAGGAACAAGTATGTCAGAAAGATGACTTGTATCTTTGTCTTCCTAATTCTAAAGTTTGTCCTCTCTCTATTGCACTGTCTCTCAAATGAAATTGCTATCAAATCAAACTTATTTAACTCTTTCTTACCTGCAAGTCTGCCTTGTGATTCACCTAAGATTCCTCAAAACAAAAGCTTGCCATGTATCTGACTTTATTGCATGCCTTTTCTGTGATGGTCTTCTAATTAAACATCTTATCTCTATTTATACCTTGGTCATTATAGTTTTTTTTTTAATTTTTTATTTATTTTTATTTTAGCTTCTCTACAACAAATCCTTAAGAAGGTAAAAACATTTCTTTCTCTCTCCCTCTCTCCCTCCCCTTCTGCCTTCCCCCTCCCTCTCCTCTCCCCCTTCCCCTCTCCCTCTCTCTTTCCCTCCTCCTCCCTCTTTCCTTCTCTCTCTCCCTCTTCCTCCCCTTGTCTCTCTCCCTCTCCCTCTCCCTCTCCCTTTCTCCTCTCCCTCTCCCTCTCCCTTTCTCTCTCTCTCCCTCCCTTCCCCCCCTCTCTCTCTCTCTCTCTCTCTCTCTCTTCCTCTCAACTTTTAAAAACACAACCAAAGATGAACAGAGTTATTGTAAAAATAGTCAACAGTTATTTCTTCATTGTAGTCTCCACAGATGTGGGGGAGGGGGGAATGAACCATAAAAACAAAGCTTTTATTTTGTTAAGATGTGCTAGAATATAATGTACTGATCACTAGTCTAGAGACATAAACTATTTAAACAAAAAAAATTAAAATCATAGAACCAGAGATAAGAACTGGAACATAGCTTAGTACTGTATAGTATGAAAGATTAGAGATACTCAGTTCCAAATGCCTCATTTTTACAAAGAGATTTTTGGAGAGTGGGGTGGGAATAATATGTCCAAGGTCATGGTGATAGTAAATAGCAAAAGCAAGATCTGAAAACAGGCCCTCTGATACTAGAATTATTGCTTTTGTCAATACAAAACTGTCAATACACTACACCACATCATCTGTGATCACACAGACTCAGCAGACAACATTATTTGACTGAAGGAGGTCGAAAAAAGACTAAGGGTAACACGCTTGCAATTTTGAATATGATTTCTGCCTGTATGTGAAGGAAGGCCATTTTTCATACCGAAGATTGTCATTGTGAATCTAAATTGGCCAAAAGTCCACTTCTGATCAAGATTTAAAGTTTACAAATTGGGCCTTTACACTAAATTCTAAAGATGTAGCAATAGCAGTAGGGTAAGTGATACCAAACCTCCTAGGACTAACAAAGAAATGGACACATTTCTTCATCAAGCCAAAACTTACCCCATTTTTTTCAAATTGAGTTCCTGCTGAGGGAAGGGAGGGTGCCTGTATTTATTTCTATAATCCTCTGGTAGATAAATACAGAAAATATGCACAGATGATTGACATTCAAGATTCCTTTCCTTCTCTTTTAGAAGCAAAAATATGTTTCCATAAACTTAAAAAAAATCTGCTCTGAATTAGCTACCAAAAATACGGTCCTACAACAGTCCAAAAACAAAACTCTCTTGCTTATCTGGATGTATGAAAAGGGGAAGGAAAAAAAATTAGTGACCAACAACAAATGACTCAATTTCTAGTACTGACATGATTGAAATTTTCAGGAACAAATAAGATGCTTCACACAGAGGAAAGGAAGAAAGAAAGCCAGTAATAAACTAGGAACAGAACTGTGACCAGTCTGGGACCCCAGAAGGACCCCTCTAGACCAAGCAACAGTATTCACTCCCGCCTTAGATACAATCCCCGGCATAGGGCTAATTATCTTTTAAAATTCATATCTAGTGCTGTGGGCTGCCTCATGGGATTAAGCACAGTATGGTTTGCAAATTGAAAACAAGATAGCTGTTAGGAACAAATACTTGCCTCTATGATTACAGTACCAAACAATGACAAAACATTAATTTACATCTATTATGATAGTGAAACAAAGCCGGAGATGTTCCTTATATTTCAGGCAAGAGATGAATTTGCAAAGGGATGTTCTTAGGATGTAGTTATAAAGTGATGGGGGGTGAGGGAAGAGAGATAACCAAAGAAAGCCAAATACTTGCCTCAGTTTCCTCAATGGAGGATTATTATACTACAGGTCACTTCTAAATTTATTTACTCAAGGATTAAATGGTGATTTGGATAGTGAAACCTTCTTCTTTTTCAAAATAAAGCCAAACAGGAAAGGGGGGAGGGGATGGCTTTGAAGAAACTGGGAGGTTGTAGAGAGGAGAATTATAGAGGCAGAGAGAGGGGGGCTGGGCTGGGGAGTTGAAGGGGTGTGTGTGAAAGTGCTTCTAACAACAAGCTAGTCAGACCCAGGTTGGGGATTTAAAAATATTTTATCTACTGGAAATGAATACAACATTTACAAATTGGAAATAACTCTGTAAACTCAGATAAGATTGTCTTGGTAATATTGTAGCATGGGAACAGCTCACCACTGCTTACTTTCAATTAGCCATCTAAACCATAGTCTATACAAACCCCAATCCCTCCTGCCTCCTAATGAAAAAAGAAAGTTAAGAGTCTAGTGTAAGAGTTTTGGTTCATGTTGCTGAATATGGAAGATGTGTAATCTTTTCCTTGAAGTCTATAGCCTAATGGAAGTGTTTGATAGAGCATATTCTCTGCTACTGGTCTATTTCTTTGATGCAAATATAATACTCATTGCATGTATGTGTATATATACATATATATGTATGTTTATATAATATATATGTGTGTTGTATGTATGCATGCATTTCCCCTTGATCTGAATGCTAATTCATTACAAATAATCTTTTCTGTTTACTTTTGTTTTCACTTTAATATCGATATAAAAGGAATTGTGAGCAATAATATCTTGCATTTAAATTAGAAGTGAATGAGCTGGGGGAGAAATGTGAGCTTGAGAAAAAATTGATTTTATTTATGAATTTATTCTAAGAAGGGGGTTTATGTGATTCACTAGGCTGTCAATAAAAGGTTAATACCTAAATCTTTACATTTTGATATTTTGAGCCATTTTGTGTCTATAAGGTAGAGAGAAATATTAAATGGAGGAGAAATTAAATTGATGATTATCATAAGAAATATGTTCTATCAGACTTAAAGGTCATAAGGTTGGCTGTTTCTGTAATGAATAATAAATAAACATCCCACTAGACATTTTGACTCAAATTCTCTTGATTTTGTCAACATGGAATATGAGAAGGAGGCACTTAAAGAATGGTTAATTTGTACATAATGGCTTTAAGGAAAATAGTTAATAAGGAAAAGAGGAAAAAATATTGGGTTTAGAATAAGAAGACAGTTCCCCATCCTCATTCTACCAATATTTAGATTAATAAACTCAAGCAAATCACTTTAACTTGAAGATCCTTAGTTTTCTTAAATATATTATATTCATTTATATATATGTATATATATATATATATATATATATACATGTATACACATGAACTAATATGATGTAGAAAACTACATTTATACATATACACGTGTATATGTATGTATTTATATATGCTATATAAGGAAATACACATCTTCCCTATTCATCAGCATGAATGAGACCTCTCATACTATAAATAGCTTTCTTTTTTTCATTACAACAAGGGCAGGATTAGAATTTATATAGACTACAATTTAGAAAGCTAATTGAAAATAGAGACTTCTCTGGCACTTAAATCCTTTAAAACCTAGCCCCTATCTTTCCTTCCTTATTACACATTATTCCTCTTCATAAATTCTTCAATGTGCAACCTGGCTTTCCTGCTGTACCTCTCATATGGCATTTCATCTCTTATCTCTGTGACTTTGAGTGGATATGTCCTATGCTATATACATGCACTCTCTCCTCAGTTCTGGTTCTAAGATGTCCTAATTACCTTCAAAGCTAGATTCATGCATGCCATGAATTCTTTTCTAATTTTCCCTGGCTTCTGATATCTTTTTCTTCAAAATCCTTATTTATTTATTTAGCACATCTACCCACATGCATATATTTATTATGCATATATGAATGTGTATATATACACTTTATCTGTCTATCTACCTTATCTATTTTCCGTATTTTACAGAAAATAGCAGTGTTAAAAGAGGTCACAATTTGCAGGCAAAAATAGAAAGAAGACAGGAACTTAATTTCTGGCTTTCCTCCTATCAAGTTTTCCATTAGGAAATGGATAAAGCAATGTGATGAAGTATATTACAGGTGAGGTCTCCACCCCCTAAGAAATCACTAGGGTAGGGAGGTGGAAATTAAATAAGGCAGTTATCAACAGTCTTCATTTCACTGGCCAACTCTAAGATTCTATTCCTGATTTCTCCGTTTTTGCTTCAGTCACTGGACAGCAGTGATGTCAAATAATGTTCAATTCAACCGAGAGTTAAGGGGCTTGAGCTCTGGCTACATGCCTGATATTGTTCACATGCTTAGCATGCAGCAATCTTTGATTTTCATGGCTTGCTTTTCAGTATTTCTCACTACTTTTTGTTGTTGTTACTGCTGCTGCTCTTGTGGTGGTGATGGTTTCTTAGGGTCCAGATACCTCACTTATAATACATCCCTCTCTCTTGCTTTCTTAGGGTCCAGATACCTCACTTATAATACATCCCTCTCTCTTGCTTTATCTATTTCTTAAAGGACAATTTGTTAGGAGAAAATACAATGATTTTACTCCTGACTCACTTCCCTATTTGTCACTAAAGAATCTGGCTTTTTCTTAAAGCTGTCATTTCTATTAATCATATGATTTTAGCTCTTTTCTGAGCACATGCCGTAATGTGTTAAAATCTAGATGGCCATTCAAAGCCATGCCATCTCTTCTTCCTTGTATACTGCCAGTGAGTCTGGAAAGATAAAATTATGAGAAAAGTTTAAAATATTGTGGTTAATCCCAATTAAATATTCTGAGGGTGAGATTTATGATTGGTGGATAGAAGAAAAGAAACATTAAGAAACAATAGTTCATGGAAGGGAGAAAGACAATAATTGTAGGGACCACACTGAACCCTTTGTCTTGAAGTTAATGCTGAACTGGAAAAGTGAACTGGTCCCTAAGAAAGTCCCTATCTCAAAAGTAGAAAGGACTGTGGGTTGCATGAGCAATCCTAATTGATACCTGGTTAAGTAGATGACTGACAGATCAGCCAATCATACTCAGCAGCACCACCCAGTGTCTATATTTGGGGGCTGAGTTAGGATGGTCGAATTCAGCACATGCTTCTTTAGTTATAACTTTTACTATTTCCCAGCCATCTGCCACATGCCACAATCTTGGGAGCCCCCTACTTATACTTCATACCGCTTTATTTCTTGACTTTTTTTTCCTATTCACAAATCCCATTCTGTGGATATACTGACTCTCTTAATGCAGCCTCAGGTAAAATTTGACTCCTCTAAGAGGTCATGGAACACTAGAAAAGGTATTTGCTTTTTTTCAACTGCTCTGTCTTCATCTTTCCTTACTATGTTCAAGGCTTTTTGGGAGAGTTCCAAAAGATGGACTCTACTTATATACAGTATATTTATGTTGTCTTCTCTGATAGAATATAAGTCTCTTAAGAACAGAGAGTTCTTTATCTTTCATCATTATGCCCTAGAGTCTGGCATATACATGTTACTTTATAAATACTTATTCACTGATTGAAAGATAGATGGAAAGATATTCAGTTTTAAACATATATGGACTACTTTTGTTTGTATTACTCCCATCCCTCCAAAGTAAATCATCATTAGTCAAGTGCTGTTCTAAAGCATAGATCTGACCATGTCACTCTCTTCTTCACTAAATTCCAATGGCTCACTACTAATTCCAGGATTAAAAATAAAATCCTCTGACATTCAAAAATCTTATTAACCTATAATGTCCTATAACCTATCCTAGTCTGTCTTTTTATTCTTTTTTTTATTAAAAGCTTTTTATTTACAAAACATATGAGTGATTTTTCTACATTGACCTCTGCAAAAACTTTTTTTCCCCAAGCTTTTCCCTTCCTTCCCCCCCACCACCACCCCTAGATGACAGGTAATCTAATACATGCTAGATAGGATAAATTATATGACAAATGCAATACATGTATACATATCTATACAGTTATCTTACTGCACAAGAAACATCAGATCTAGAAAGAGAAGAAGGAAAAAACAACCTAAGAAGGAAAACAAAATGCATGGAAATATTCACAGAAAGCGTTAAAATGCTGTGTTGTGGTTCACTCTCAGTTCCC
Organism: Myrmecobius fasciatus; assembly: GCA_023553655.1. Taxonomy (NCBI): domain Eukaryota; kingdom Metazoa; phylum Chordata; class Mammalia; order Dasyuromorphia; family Myrmecobiidae; genus Myrmecobius; species Myrmecobius fasciatus. The sequence continues at coordinate 2,000 of JAJPUD010005988.1, read as the reverse complement.
ACAGGCCTCTCTCTGGATGTATATGACTATCTTCATCGCTGAACAATAGGAACTGGTTTGAATCACATCATTGTTGAAGAGAACCATGTCCATCAAAATTGATCATCGTATAGTCTTGTTGCTATGTATAATGTTCTCCTGGTTCTGCTGATTTGACTCAGCATCAGTTCATGCAAGTCCCTCCAATCCTCTCTGAAATCCTCCTGTTGGTCATTTCTTACAGAACAATACTATTCCATAACATTCATATACCATAATTTATTCAGCCATTCTCCAATTGATGGGCATCTTTTCAATTTCCAGTTTCTTGCCACTACAAAAAGGGCTGCCACAAACATTTTTGCACATGTGGGTCCCTTTCCCTCCTTTAAAATCTCTTTGGGATATAGGCCCAGTAGAAACACTGCTGGGTCAAAGGGTATGCACTGTTTGATAACTCTTTGAGCATAGCTCCAAATTGCTCTCCAGAATGGTTGGATCCGTTCATAGTTCCACCAACAATGTATCAGTGTCCCAGTTTTCCCACATCCCCTCCAACAGCTATCATTATCATTTCCTGTCATTTTAGCCAATCTGACAGGTGTGTAGTGGTATCTCAGAGTTGTCTTAATTTGCAATTCTCTAATCAATAGTGACTTGGAGCACCTTTTCATGTGACTGGAAATAGTTTCAATTTCTTCGTCTGAAAATTGTCTGTTCATATCTTTTGACCATTTGTCAATTGGAGAATGGCTTGAATTCTTATATATTTGAGTCAATTCTCTATATATTTTAGAAATGAGGCCTTTATCAGAACCTTTGGATGTAAAAATATTTTCCCAGTTTACTGCTACCCTTCTAATCTTGTCTGCATTCATTTTGTTTGTACAAAAACTTTTCAACTTGATATAGTCAAACTTATCTATTTTGTGATTAATGATGACCTCTAGTTCTTCTTTGGTCACAAATTCCTTCCCCCTCCACAGGTCTGAGAGGTAAACCATCCTACATTGTTCTAATTTGTTTATAATATCATTCTTTATGCCTAGATCATGAATCCATTTTGACCTTATCTTGGCATATGGTGTTAGGTGTGGGTCAATGCCTAATTTCTTCCAGACTAGTTTCCAATTATCCCAGCAGTTTTTGTCAAATAGTGAGTTTTTATCCCAAAAACTGGGGTCTTTGGGTTTATCAAACACTAGATTACTATTGTCATTGAGTATTTTGTCCTGTGAACCTAACCTATTCCACTGATCCACTACTCCATTTCTTATCCAGTACCAAATGGTTTTGGTGACTACTGCTTTATAATATAGTTTTAGATCTGGTACACCTAGGCCACCCTCATTTGCATTTTGTTTTCATTAATTCCCTTGAAATTCTTGACCTTTTGTTTTTCCAGATGAATTTTGTTGTTATTTTTTCTAGGTCAGTTAAATAATCTCTTGGGAGTTTGATTGGTATAGCACTAAATAGATAGATTAGTTTAGGTAGTATTGCCATCTTTATTATATTCGCTCGACCTATCCAAGAGCACTTGATGTTTTTCCAATTGTTTAGATCTGACTTTATTTGTGTGGAGAGTGTTTTGTAGTTTTGCTCATATAGATCCTGACTTTTCCTTGGCAGATATATTCCCAAATATTTTATACTATCGATAGTTATTTTGAATGGAATTTCTCTTTGTGTCTCTTGCTGTTCCATTTTGTTGGTGATGTATAAAAATGCTGATGATTTATGTGGATTTATTTTGTATCCTGCAACTTTGCTAAAGTTGTGGATTAATTCTAATAGTTTTTTAGTTGATTTTCTAGGGTTCTCTAAGTAGACCATCATATCATCTGCAAAGAGTGATAATTTGGTTTCCTCATGACCTACTCTAATTCCTTTAATCTCTTTTTCTTGTCTTATTGCCAAGGCTAGCATTTCTAATACAATATTGAACAGTAATGGTGATAGTGGGCAACCTTGTTTCACCCCTGATCTTATTGGGAATGGTTCCAGTTTATCACCATTAC
>JAJPUD010005987.1:39284-141715 GCA_023553655.1 Myrmecobius fasciatus | reverse complement strand
AAAAAAAAAAAAAATCTTCCCCCTCTCCCCTTTCTCCAGCATATGCACACCATTTTCTGGGTGAATATCACAGGAGGGGAAAAGGGGAAAGGAGCAGTGGGCTCCTCCACAGGACACACGCCAAAATTTTGCCAGTGTTTTTTAGTTTTGAAGCTGTAGCTGTCACCTTGGGCTTTGGGGAGTTGCTCAGAAATGAAACAGAAGCATTGCCTAAAAACAGACTCTGAGGCTAGTGTTTTCATTTTTTGGGGGAAATGTGTGAGTCTTAGGCCCTGAAGTACAATGTAGCATTAACAAGAAAACGGGACAAGTTGCATCAGGTGGAAGTGGAGCTGTCTTTGTAGCCTAGACTAAGCAGATTAGCGTACATGTCAAGTGACTGGGGTTAGACTCAAAGAAGCAGCCTTCAAGGCAAATGCTGCTCACAAGCCCAGTGATTGTCCTCCTGTGATTATGTTCCCCAGAGAGCATAGCTCCCTACAAAGGGAGGACCCATTCCCAAGCCAGGAAGAGGGTAGCCTTGCCTGTTGGTGGAAAAGAGACTTGTCCTCTGAGAGTCCAAACCCAAGCTTACATGCCAACTCATCAAATCTACATGGCTGGGAGGATACCAGGGGAAAGAAATTTGGTCTCAGTGGACTTGGCCTTATGACTATTACGACACAGGCTGTTGAGTTACCATAGCAACCTCCTCCAAGGACCATTCGGAAATCCATAACCTTCTGTCGGAGAGTTGAAAAGGAGCAATTACTCCTGGCAGTTAATGCCCCCAGAGGATGCTGGAAGGTTAGAAATAGCAAGCTGCCCTACTCAGAAATAGGCCTAAAGAAAGAGGCTGCCCAGAGCTCAGAGAAGGGGCATTAAGCTGAATGGCTTTTCTCCCTGAAGCTTCTAGGAGCACACAAGGGGATGAGGAAGCAGCAGGAACAGAGGTCGTTTGGTAGGTCTAGGACAAAATGAGAGATGTTCCTTGTGCTAAATTATAGTGGGGGGGGGAGAATACAGACAAATCTCTCTTCCACACCTTTATTTTCTTAAGTGTTTTTCTTGGAAAGAATTTGACGTATTTTCACTGTGATCCTTACAATAGCCCTTTGAAGTAAACATTATCATCATTTTATAAATGGAGAAACTGACCCCCGGAGATGTTGTGACTTGTTATCCAGATGGCTCTCTGGTGGCCTGGATAAGTTTAGAAGCCAGGATCTAACTCAGACCAGTCTTCTTTCTACAAGAGGCCAGTGGCCTGGACTGTTTCCCAAGATGGAGGCACTGACTGGCAGATGAGTCCCTACTGCCCAGAGGGGCGGTGGCAGCAGCAGCTGGGCTCAGACATCAGGAGAACCCAGTGTGTCTGCTTTAACAAACAGGCATCCGGAGCCGGAGGCTAAAGAGAAGCAAACAGGCCTCAAAAGTCATGCACTGGGTTGGAGATGTGAGGGCCAGCATTTTAAGCCATGGACAAACTACTGATGAGAAATGGTAGGTTGTTTTCCCTTTGGGTAGTGGTCATGCTTCTTTTGGAGCTCAGGGAAGCCGTTTTACAGAGGTCTTTCTGATAACTAATTAACATAAGCGGATCAAACCCAGCCTTACTTAGTGTGCACAAACACTTATTTTATTGAAAAGTGTTTATCCCATCATAAAATTATATGGCTTTGGACAATGAACATGATAATCTAACAAATAGCAGGTGAGAAGTGTTCTTAGATCCCAACCCTGACTTTGTTCTTCCTGGGCTGGATGGGAGCAGCATTGGCAGCAGGACATCGGTCCAAATGATGTCAGAGCAGCATGGGGAACAGCCAGTGATAAAAGGAGGTATCCCAGGCTGAAACGATTGGCTAGATTCTCCAAAGCTGTGCTGGAGCTGGGAGCATCCTGTTAACCCAGACTTTACTGGTGAAGGCTGGTGACCAGCAGAGCCTCCTGAGGTCTCTCTCACATCCACAAACAACCCAAGGTCCCTTACTACTATGAAAACACCAACCGCCTCTGTGAAGGAATGGCCAGATAGTTCAAGAATTGGGAATACAGAATAGCGGGGGCACTAGTTCTCAAGAGGAATCTGTTCCCAAACTGGAAGTCAGGACACGGAGAACCACAAGACCGCTCCTCCTTGCCATGAGATTAATTTCTTTTCCTACTCCCTTTAACAATCAAAACGACATCTCAAAGAGAAAATGGACATTCACCCCAAGTTGGTTCTCTTCTAGGACATACTTTGAATTTTGTCCTGTACTTTCTTGAGTTGAATCAGTCCAATCCCTACCTAGAAATGGCCTGGGGACACAACCTGAAGAGCAAATGTTCAGAGCATATTTATTTAGGAGACAAAGATGGCCACCAGACCCTGACTCTTGAAGCCATCTCAGCAGAAACTATGTCATTCCCAGTGACAGAGACCTCTTGACAATGAGGCAGAGCTAGCTACACAATGCCAAGCCCAGGACAGATCCTAGCTGAACAGGGCAGTATACTAATGCCCCTTCTTCTTATCTGCATCTTTATGCCTCTGCTTGTAATCCAGGGGCTGTAGAAGTTTAAGAGATTGTTGTAGGGAAATGCAGCACCCCCCTTTTCTATTCATAAAGTCACAACTCAGCCTCAAATGGAAAATACCTATTTTAAATACATGAGGCCTCCCCTTTAAAATAAACTAAGTGAATAACACAGGCCCTTGATGTCAGTAAAAACCAAGCACAAAACATTGCTCCAGATACACAGAACCAGGGCTGGAATGTATCTAGGATGTGACTCTAAAATAGATCCTTTTTTTAAAAATAGATTACTGCATAAAAAGGTAGTTTACATAACACTATTGCAACAGCACAATGTAAACTGCCCTACCCTGAGTGTACTTGAAAGGTTCAAGTCTTGCTCCTTGCTTAATTGACTGCTTCTTACCCTGGCCTCAGACTCAGGAGCCAGATGAGGCACTGAATGCCAACAGGAAAGGGACAGACAACAGACATGGATGTGATGGGGAGATCATTCCTTGCAGAAGATATTTTCAAGAGATATGCCTTTATAGAAAGGGACAGAGGAAGAGAAAAAAGAGGTGGAGGAAGAAAAGGCATAAATTCCAGCCCACATTAAGACTAAAGATGAAGAGATTTGACATAAAAAGTCACTTTTCAAAGTGTGAGGTCTCAGCAATAGAAAAGATAAAATTTCCAGTTTAAATGGGAAATAAAATCACTCTTTTTTTCATGCCCTAATGGGTATGCATACTGAAGTGATAAACAAGGGTTGATTATTTCATTAGTCCAAAATCTGGGTCACTCGTGGTAGAAAAATCCTAACGGTCTCCCTCACTCCAGGTGCTGTCCCCCCGAGTCTATCCCCATTCTCAGATCCTAGTTTCAGCATGCACTTTAGCTTAAGAAACCTTAGAGCCCCAAGCCCAGGAAGGAGAAGGTTGGCTAAGGAGAATTCCAGGTTTGAGGCCATATGCCACCCCACTACCTTTGGAATTCCCTAATCCTATAATGCCAGCATGGCACAAATCACCAGAGCAGAGCAAAGCATGTGGCACTCTATAGCCAAGGAGAGAGGCCAAGGGCATGAGGCTGGAAGGAGGAAGATGGAGATGCAGGAACATCTTAGCCAGCTAAGGAGAAAAGATGTGGCCCAGAATCCTGATGGAGATACTACTTTGGGAATCAGTGTGTTAGATACAGATGAGTAAGTGTGGGCCGGGGCCCAGTTTGTGACTAATGGAAGGAGATTTGTACTGCTGAGAACCCCGAAGGCTATATTTTTGCAGTCTTTCTGGGTGTCAACTCTCCCCACTGTAAGTCTAGGCTGAAAGTTGGGGTCAGAAGGAAATACTTTCCTGTTGACCACCATAAGCTTTCTCTGGAGCTTTGCTGGTTCCCTTCCTCTCAAACATGTTAGCCTAAAATCAAGCTGGGAAGATAGAGATCCTATTTCCTGAAGCCAGTCCTAAGCCTCTTTTCAGAGATAGATGGCTTCTTTAGGTGACTGAGCCTGAAAACTGCAAAAACTCTAAAAATATAAGCTATGATCTGAGGGAGGTCCATCTGCTTTCTCAGACCCTCCCAAGGACCCTGAGATTGGGAACACTGAGTTTAGAGCAGTGAGGTGAGGAAAGTGGGAGGTGGGTGCATCACGAAACACCAGTCGAGGCTATGGCAGAGGCAGGCAGAGCTCATCAGGGAGTGTTTCTCCAGGATATGGGCAGCCCTGATCTGCCCTGGCAGGATGGTGAGGAGGAGCCAATTACAGCAACAGTGTCTGGTAGGACCCAGACCCTCCCCTTACTTGTTCTTCACCAGGGTCTTGTAAAGGGTGAATCCAAGGACTGCAGCCACAGTGGCCCCCAGGGTCATCCGGAGCCAAAAGGAGGCTGTGCGAAGTTCTAAATCACTCAAGTGCCTGTAGGAAAGGAGAACATATAAACATTTGGTGAACTCATTCATTCCCCCAATGCTTTCCCTTGGGCACTATCATCCCCTCCCACGAATAGTCTTTCTTTAGTCATTTTCATTTCTATTTAAAAAAAAAAAAGTCTGATTCCAGCCAAATGAACGTAGGAAAATCCCAAAGCTCTTAATTCAAAGACTGATGGAAACCCTGGAATAAAAATTATTTACTTGCCAAGAGTGATTGCTCACATTCTTTACTCAGAGCCCAGGACAGTGAAGCAGATGAGGAAGCACTTCCCATCAGCTTTCAGTGGGCATGGACAACATGGGGCCAAGAGCCTTCCTGCTTATAGACCTGCATTGATAATGACCACTTTACAAGCATTTATTCTCTCTTTTTTTTTTTTTGAGGGCTACTTATGGCATATTTCTAATTTGATGCCAGTGTCTTGGAAAAATCGTTCAGGTTCTCTCCTAAATTCTCCCTTAGTGCCACTGGCAATGAAAGATGACAAGAGGGCAGAATGGTCTGGCCCAGTGTAGTTACTCTCATGCCCCCAAGCAGGATGGGGAGGAAGACAAGAATTGACTTCTCTCATGATTCACTCTAAGGGGAATGAAAAATACATTGCAAGTGCTCTAAAAATACCAATAACTAAGTTTTAACCACGTTCAAAATGACTAAATAAACAGGGGTATGAGAAAAGGAGATGAAACATCCTGTAAAAGGTCTCCCAAACTGGGAAATCCTTGAGCTTATTATTCTGAATGACACAGGTCATTTAAATTATTGTAGTGGGAAAAGCACTAACCTAGGAGTTAGAAGCCCAGGACTGAATCTCAAGTCGTTCATGTGACTGAGCTAGTCTCTGAGACTCACTTTCACCATCTATATGGGGTTAATGATCCTCTTCCCTGATCATTTCATAGGGTTGTTAGGAATGAGTAGCAAATGAGCAAATGGGTGTAAAAGCACTCTAAAAAATGATGTATTAATATAAAACATTATTGTTTCCCTCTTACAAACCACTTAGTGCAGTTCCTGGCTTATAGTGAGTGCCTGTTTCCTCCTTTCCTTTTCCCTTCTTCAAGGGACAATCCCATCAGATTCCCCAGGAAAGCCCTAAGAGGCTGACTCTCCCATTGGACTCCAAGGACAGTGAAGTCTGAATGTTTTGGTTTAAAATGGCAACTCTCTAGTCAAGATGTTAGCCATGGTACCCACGGGAAAGTGGCTAAAGTTGCCAGCCGGGTGAAAATAGTGGTGTTAGGAGCACTGGGACCCCTGCTGGTGAAGGAGCATGGTGGAGGGAGATGGTGCCTGTAGCAGAACTCAGCTGGGGACATTCCATGTTGTGGGATCACTTCTGGCAGATCAGACTTCGAGGCAACAAAGAGGCAGGGGATCTGTCCATCCATGTAGTATTGCTACAGAAAGGAAGAGAACTCAAATCAGTGTGAAGACTCTCTCTTTAGGCCCACTAGGGAGAAGGATCTTGGAACCCCAAGGTTTCTGGAGGAAGTACATTTCACTTGGCAGATGAACAGGCAATGAAGAAATGCCTACAACTATGATGACTGGGCACACTGCCATATGTAAGCCCACACCTTCCCCACACCAGGCTTAGCAAGACTTGTGGCCTTTCCTTTCTAAGAAAAGGATCTGGAGCAAATGAATGACTTGCCTTATAAATACTGGTGCAGTAGGTGAAGGATTTAGGGTCATTTGAAGCAAACATCAAGCAGGCGACATCACAGGCTGCACTGGTTGCTGTGGTGAATTGTGTGTCTGCTTCTACCTCAGACAGCTGAGGAACAGGAAGACAACAAAAGCAGGGAGCACTGAATCAGCTCTCAGCAGGCCAGAGACCGATGAGCTGCAGGTCACTTCCCCATCAGGCCAGGACCAGAAAAGAAAGCCTCCCACAGCTAACTTAGTAGCCATATCCCAGAGGCTCCTCTGTTCAGGAGCTAGGCCTGGAGCTACTAGTTCAAATTCTCACTTAATCATCTTTCCTTTGATCATGAATGAATTCCTTATTAGGCCTAGTTGGGTCTTTAGTTATAAGCAAAGGTGAGATCTGCATGCACGAGGGATGCCCATCTATCATGACAGATGAAGATCGTGTCCAAAATGCAAATTAAGGCCTTCAAGAAAACTCCACTTCTTAGGCAGCAAGAAGAGTTCTCAGAAATATATAAAAGCAAACGTGCCCCCAAGCAGATGGACCTCCCTCAAATCTTTTTACAGTTTTCAGGCTCAGTCAGTCACCTAAAGAAGCCATCTATTTCTCTATCTGTCTGAAAAGAGGCTTAGGGGCTGGCTTCAGGAAGTGGGATCTCTATCTTCCCTGATTGATTTTAGGTCATGCATGAGGGGAAGAGGACCAGCAAAGTGCCAGAGAAAGCCTCTAGGAGTCACCAGAAAAATATTTCCTTCTGAGACCAATTTCAGCCTAGATTACAGTGGGGAGAGTTGATACCTAGAAGTTAGATACTTTCAAGTGCAAACATCCCAAAGTGATAAAATTATACTATGGCCATCATGGGGAAGGAATGATAGACACCCCAATCCAAAAAGCAAGTATTAGACAGTCCATGATTCTAGTTCAGATAAAACTCCCCTTTGTAGAGCTGTCTACGGAAATTGCAATTCCATCTCCTGGCACAGCTGGATGTTTATTTCCAGGGATGAATAGACCCCTCCCTGTGCTGCCCTCACCTCTGAATGGCCCCACACTTACTATTAAATATTTCTCCTGTCCATTGACTTGCACTGTGTTGATGACATGGAAGGACTGTCCTCCTGGGTGCTTCCTGAGGGCCTACAACCAAGGCAGGCACAGGTGAACAGAAGGAAATCAAAATGCTGAAACATATACCCAAAATGTTTCCCCATCTCCATCTCCAACAGGGTTTGCCCCTTTCACTTGGGGATGAGTGACCACAAGACACCAGCACAAGAGCTAGCCACAGAACAAGATTGACAGACAGTGAGACGGATAGATGGATCTATATACACACAATGGGAAATGGGACAAACTCACCTCTAAGTTCTTCCCAAGGAAGGCTTGTAGGAATGCTGACTTGCCCACACCCCTAGCACCAATCACTTTACAAAGAAAGACATTCCTCTGAGTCTGTCCCTTTTCCAGGTCTATCTTCTTCTCACGGGTGACTTTAGCAGGGAAAACACATGATACGGTCAATGAACACAAGGTATCTAAGGATCCCTCACATTTTGTGGGAATCAAAGAGAGGCTACCTACCTGTGATGGCATGTGTCTGAGAGTCTTGTTCACACAGGATAGGGTAACCCAGGTAACCAAGGTACTCCAAGCAGTGGTGAATGTTCAGGTAGGTTACTAACCTGGGGAAGCATGAAAAGAGAAGGCAGCCAGTTATGTTGATCAAGGGAAGGGCAAGTGAAGTCTAAAGTGAACATGTGTTAAGAGGATGGAGAGGGACTACGCTTACGTCCACTGGCAGAGGAATCCATGCAGGGAAAGCAGGCCTTTATCATTGCTGCATACCGTATTGTAGAGTTCAGGGCCCCAAGGCAGAGAAGGGAATGGGCTAAAGAAGCTCTGAAGCTCAGAAGGGGAGAGGGCTCCATCTTGGTCCTAGAAACACAGAAGTGTCTCAAGTGACCACCCTGAAAAGGGTGGTCCAATGCAGCTAGGATGACATAACTATAGGTGCATCATTGACTGGGGAGGTAGAACAGGCAGGGAAATGTGTTTATAGTTTTTAAATGGACATGTGGAGAGACTTCGGAGAGACATGCAAGATCTAGTGAAGAGAATAATGGTGGTTGTTCTGGGTGAATATAAAAGGTGTTTTTATTCTTACCTTGTCATGCTTCTCAAACATCTTTTGCAAAAACTGGTAACCAAAGTGATTGAGCTCAGTGGTACAGCCAGGAGGAACACGGATCCTGGAGGCGGAGAAGGAAAATTGTTAGGGTGGGTGTGGAATGTGGAGATGGGGCCTGAAGCAATTAACTACTTACTCAAACCTGACAGAGGACTGGGGACTACTCCCAAATTATAGCTTCCACTGATCACAGCTCACCCCTAGTTGACCACTGTTAACAAATGGCTTATTCAGAATACCATGCTGACCTAACTAGAGAGATTTCTCATCCAAATAAACACATACAAATTGTGACCTAGATCCATTTGAACTAAAGGAATTATTATTTTTTGTAAACCATCTCTCTATGAAACCTCAATAAAAGGTGATCTGTCCAGGGAAGGTACAAGCTCACTGTGACCAACATTCCTGGGATGTTACTGCATTATTTACTATAACTGTATTCCCTACAGGAGGGCAGCTACCATCTGCCCAATCAATACAAAGACTTTTATTTTATATCCTATTGTATTTTTATTTATTCTGTTAAATATTTCTTGTTTATTTATTTATTTATTTTTTTGCTTTTTGCTGAGGCAATTGAGGTTAAGTGACTTGCCCAGGGTCACACAGCTAGGGAATGTTAAGAGTCTACCACCAGATTTGAACTCAGGTCCTCCTGACTTCAGGGCTGGTGCTCTATCCACTGCACCAACTAGCTGCCCCTTTCACTTATTTTTAAAACAGGATTTTATTTTTCCCAATTACATGCAAAGATAATGCACAGCACCATTTTTAAATAAAATTTTGAGTTCCAAATTTTTTCTCCCTCTTTCCCTCTTTTCGCCCTCCCCAGGATAGCAAGCAATCTGATTTAAGTTATACAAGTGCAGTTATGTAAACATGTTTCCACATTACTCATGTTGTGAAAGAAGAAACAGAACATATGGGAAAAGCCACAAAAAACAAACAAACAAGAGAAAATAGTAGGCTTTGTTCTGCATTCAGCTCCATAGTGCTTTTTGGAATTGGCAGCATTGTATTACTGAGAAGAGGTAAGTCAGTCATAGCAGATCATGGCAAAATGTTGCTATTATTGTAATATGTAGTCTCTTAATTGTCTACCTCTGGGGTAATGCAATGCCAGTCACACATAGCAACAGAGACTGAGCAAGCCTCCTATCCTCTCCTTCCTATAGACTCTGGCTGTCTACAATGATTTTTTTCCTGATGACAGGAAACCTATTGTGCTTGGGCACTGAGCTAAGATGGCTGGGGAATAACAGCAGCAATCCCTAATGTGATTGAATCATGGATTGATTATTGTGCCAGATATGCTTTATGTTTAAGATGGTGTTCAGATTTGCTGTTCCATTTGGAAAACACGGTTATGTCTGGCTGTCAGTTCTATGACCCCAACTACAACAAGCCTTCTTGACACACAGTGACTGAGATGGCCCCAGGGGAATCATCACACAAGGAACATTGGCTTTTTCTGTACTCGGCTATGGTACTCCTGGTACAGAAGGGGTGACTAGGACTACCAGTTTCACTCATTAACTGAAAGGAGGTCCTATTAGGCTTGAGTGACTCCATAGCACCCCATGAGGTTAACTAGCGAGGCACAGAGCCTGGTTTCTTAGGGAAACCAAAGCTTAGCATGATTCTCTAGCTTCTTCCCCTTCAGACCTCAGAGTGTCACATACAGTGGGTGAAGATAGTCATCAGTCAGCTGCAGTTCATCATCATAGCCAAAGCGGCGTAGGATGGTCCAGGTAGTCTCATGACGGCCTCTCTGAATGAAGAGGGTATTCAGAAAGAGGAAACCTGTAGGAGAAGTTGGGGCAACAATTATAAAGGCAATCCTTAGCCAGGGAGCTATTTTAGATTTGTTATCAAACCTCTGAAATTCAGGGATGAGGCAAGCTCCCTTGACTTGGCCAAATGGATCAAGCAATATAATGGACATTGGACAATGGAATACATTTCAGTCTAATTTTTCACTCACAGTGACTGTGGGCAAGTCAGCTAAACTTTAGGAGACCTCATTAAAGGCATTATGAGCTTAGAAAAGATAATCCAAGTCATCCAGGGCAGGAAGAGAGCTCTGTGTATACCAGCCTGAACTGAAAGCAGAATCTGATAAGATAACAGGCAGCAAAACTACTTCCCTATCTGCCTGTGTTCCTAGTGTGGACAACCTGATGGGAAGCTCTCTTAATAAGAAGTGAAGGGAGACATACATACAAGTCAAAAATTACCATCCAAACTCAGCCCATCATCCTTCACACCATCTGTCATGTTCTTACACACCACCATCTTCACATCCTCTAGGGCTTGGGGGGCCAAAGGATTTCCAAAGCATGATTTCTGACCCCAAGAGAAACAGAGATGTTACAGTAAGAGAGTGGAGGCAAAGATCTTCATCACTATTGCTACAAAGAAAACCCTGCAAATACCTAACTAGACACAGCTCTGAGCTTCTATCAAAGGCTGGTTGTAAACCCAGAAGAAGGGAGAAATGGCAGGGTTGATCCAATTGAATGTGACAAGATAGGAGCAGCAAGTGGAAAATGCCAAAATGCTCAAGGAGATGCTCCTAACATGGCAGTAGTCCCTGCTATAGCGGTTCCCTAAAGTGCTCACCTGAAAGTAATTGAGCTCATCATCACTCAGCACCTGGTTGTTGTCCTGGTCAGAGAGTCTGAAGATGCGGGTGAGTGCTTGAGCACAAGCTGGTCTTAGCTGTGAGGAAACAAACTGAAAGTTGTTCACCTAACAAAGTCACATGAAGCCCACCCCTAAACCACAAAGAAGCCAAACATTCCTGGAAATGGAAGGACTTAGGAAATAGAATTAGGTAGGCAATCTTCTCTTCCTTCTCTTCCCATTACCCAGTAAGTTAGCCAGTCAGTGTTTCTTTCCTCTGCTCTCACCATTTCATTCTTGGTCACACTTAACCAAGAGCAAATGGGTTTAAAAAAAAAAAAAAAAAGGAGGGTAATGTTGCTGTCTATTTTGTCCTGGGAACAGCTCAGGCAAGGGCTGGGAAGGGAAAGAAGCCAAACTTGGAGTTAAAACCAGATCTGAGGAGTATATGCCTGCAATAACATATGGTTCTGTTGTCTCCCATGGATACAAATGTTTCAGAATTGGCTATCTTCCCTTGGGTAGCATCTGTGGCTTGCACCACCAAACACCATGGTTGTTGGAAGGATACAAGTGAAGTATACAAAACACGGACCCCAAAAGTATTCAATATGAATCAATGGTGTATGGTGGGTGCCAAAAAAGTGATACCATTAGGAGTTCCAGATATAACGGCTCTGTATTTCTTGGAACTGGTTTGAAATAGTTCATTGTTGAAGAGAGCCATGTCCATCAGAATTGATCATCATATAGTCTTGTTGTTGTTGTGTATAATGATCTCCTGGTTCTGTTCACTTCACTGAGCATCAGTTCATGCAAGTCTCTCCAGGCCTCTCTGAAATCATCCTGTTGGTCGTTTCTTACAGAACAATAATATTCCATAACATTCATATACCATAATTTATTCAGCCACTCTCCAATTGATGGGCATCCACTCAGTTTCCAGTTTCTAGCCACTACAAAAAGAGCTGCCACAAACATCGGCTCTGTGTTTCTTAGGCCTAGGGGTACCTTTAGTTGGTAGGACTCAAGTTTTTGATTCACGTTAAACCAAACTAAACTCTATGATTTGAATTCTAATTCCAGCTATGTTAATAACTCATTTTCCTCTCTCTAAGTTTGTTCCCTCATCTGTAAAATAAGCTGGTTAGACAAAGTAATCTGCCATTCTATGATTCTCTGATCAAAGGATTCTATTGCCTTTCCTGAATCAGGCTTGAAAACAACAAAAAAAAGAAATATTCAAGAATTAGATACGTGAATGTTCATTGGTCAGCATTTAGATACTTCAGGCTTCAAAGGGGATGCTAAACTCAAGTGGACCTCCTCACCTTCACACAGATACCCAACATTCTCACCTGCTTCTCTTCTGGATCATACAATGGTGCTGTAGGGTGTAAAACTGCCTTTTGAGCATAATAGAACAACTCCGAGATGTTTTTCAAGTTCTTGGCAGAACACTAGGAGAGACATAATAAAACAGAGTATGAGTGAGGAACACAACTATTCCTCAAGATTTTGGAAGATGGATCTGGGATCAGGAGGAATCAAGTCAGAGATACTATTCAAGAACCAAACTAACAATAACATAGAACTGCTACTATTACTATTCTTGTTAGTAGCTGTATATAGACACACAGTTCAAATCCCCACTTCCTACAGGAAGCTTTCTCTGACCACACCAGTGGGTGATTTTTCTCTCCTTTTTTACAATAAAATTGAAATGAATTCCTGACTCCTACAGCTCTTATTCACAATATACAGCTTTGCTCAGGAGAGTTCTTCCCCTGCTTTGCTTTGAAAATTGAAACAATTCACCTAGTTGTAAGTCATGGCAGGGCAGAAAAGCATGCTGAATACACAAAAGGATGACCCTGGATTACTTCCTCCTCTCAAGGAGAAAGTTTAACTTTGGCCTGTCATTTTAAATATCTCCATAAACTGGCTCAAATTTTCCTTTCTAGCCTTACTTTCCACTACTCCCCTACTGAGAATTTCTTTAGTGAAAAATTTTTTAACTTCCCTCCAAAACACCTTGCACTGTTCCTCTACTTCCTTTTACTTGGACTGTTTCCCTTTCGACCACCTGGATATTGTTCTCACTCCTTTACGCTTGCCCTAATCTTATCCATTCATAAACACACAGTTCAAATCCCCACTTCCTACAGGAAGCTTTCTCTGACCACACCAGCTGGTGATTTTTCTCTCTTTTTACAATAAAATTGAAATGAATTCCTGACTCTTACAGCTCTTATTCGCAATCTCATTTATTGCTTGAAATGTTTTCTTTTTTATCCTTCAACTAGCCTAAAGACTCTTAAAGGCAGACACCATGATTTTTCTGCATCCTCTATGGTCCTACAACAATGCTAAAACATATCAGGGACTACAGAGGAAACATGGTAAAAACAATCCCAGATCTAACATATCTTCTTTATTAAATTGGTGATTTAACCAGACTCCTTCACAATAAGGGAGGATTTTGTCATTTACTTTTTTTAAATGATGGCTTTTTATTTTTCAAAATACATGCAAAGATAGTTTTCCACATTCATCCTTGCAAAACCTCATGTTCCATATTTTCTCTCCTCCCCTCCCCCCGAGGCAACAAGAAATCCAATATAGATTAAACATATCATTTATTTCTACTTCTCCTTTGTGGCCTGGTCTATCACTCACCTCTACACATGTCTCTATCTCAGAAAACTGATTCATGATTGGCAGAATGGTCTCCATGGAGCTTCCAGAACGTAGGTCTGACTTGTTCCCCACCAGAATGATAGGGATTCTAGGAAGATAATAAAAAATGAAGGTTTTTCAGAGGGGAAGGATTGGGGGAGCAGTGGATAAACCTAACTTATCTACTAGTCCTCCAATCCTTCCCCTCTGAAAAGCCTCCCAAGTACAACTGATAGAAAGGGTTGTGCTTGGAATACAGGCCATACCAAAGCCACCTCCCACTCATTTCAGAATAATCATATTCAGTACCTGGACCCTTTTTCTGCTCTCCCATTCACCAATGGAATCCATTTTGTTCGGATCTGAAAAATGAAACACCCCCACCCCTTCCAACATTCAGAAAACATTTATTGAGCACCTGCCATATAGATAAATAAGACAAATCTTACCCCAAGAAAGCTTTCTTTCTAGAAATAAGGGACTAGATATAAGGGACTGATACAAACTGAATCTGTGATTTTACTGCAATAAGGAATTCCCTCTACCAATGCAAGGGAATACCTCCTCTGAAATTTATAGTCATTAAAGAATAGCCTAGAGTAGTGGTTTCAAAATCAAACAGAAATAGACCCTGCATAACAACTTGGAAAACTCCAAATTAACATTATCTATATTATGATATATTTTTATTTATTTTGTTAAACACTTCCCAATTACATTTTAATCTGGTTCTAGCAGCACAGTGGAATAGTGGCCCTTGAATCTGACACCTCTAGCCTAGAGAGTAAGTGTTTTTACCCAGGGTCACAGAGACAGTATATACCAAAAATAGGACTTGAACCCAAGTCTTTCAGGTTTTGACTAATGCGCACAAATAATTATAAAATGAGGTAGCCTGTGGTAAATACAATAAGTTTCATGGAAGTTAAATGGAGGAAAAAACTGACTTTTAGCTGGGGTGAATCAGGGAAAATTTAATAATGAGGGGTTATATATGTATGGTTTTTTTATTAAAGCTTTTTATTTGCATAACATATGTATGGGTAATTTCTCAACATTGAACCTTACAAAGCTTTCTGTTACAAATTTTCCCCCCTAATGCCCCCCTCCCCTAAATGGCAGGAAGTCCACTACATGTTAATTATATTAAAATACTTGACAATTCAAATATATATATACATATTTCCATATTTATCTTGCTGTGCAAGAACAATCATATCTACATGAACAAAAAATATCTGAGAAAGGAAACCCAATGCAAACAAACATCGATAGAGATCATGGAAATGTTATGTTGTGGTCCATATTTCATATCACTCTCTCTGGGTGCATATGGCTTTCTTCACTTAACAATTGGAACTAGTTTGAGACATTTCATTGTTGAAGAGTGCCATGTCCATCAGAATTGATCATCATATAATATTGTTGTTGCTGTGTATAATGATCTCCTGGTTCTGCTCATTTCACTCAGCATCAGTTCATGCAAGTCTCTCCAGGTCTCT
This sequence comes from Myrmecobius fasciatus, assembly GCA_023553655.1. Classification (NCBI taxonomy): domain Eukaryota; kingdom Metazoa; phylum Chordata; class Mammalia; order Dasyuromorphia; family Myrmecobiidae; genus Myrmecobius; species Myrmecobius fasciatus. The sequence goes on along the minus strand of JAJPUD010005987.1, from coordinate 126,639 downwards.
CTGAAATCATCTTGTTGGCCGTTTCTTACAGAACAATAATATTTCATAACATTCATATACCATAATTTATTCAGCCATTCTCCAATTGATGGGCATCCACTCAGTTTCCAGTTTCTAGCCACTACAAAAAGGGCTGCCACAAACATCCTTGCACATGTGGGACCCTTTCTGAGGGGTTATATTTGAATCAATATCACAACAGCCAAACAGACTAATAAGACTTATCCTGGGCAAAGACATACATTAGCTCCAAATTCCCCATGAAGGAAGCAGCCCGCCCTGGGCTGTCAGTCTTGTTAACAGCAATCTCCCATAAATACTAGACCACATTGTTCTTGGTACAGATCCAGAAGACCTTGCCCTTTGACCAGAGGCTTTCTACTTTATAGAGTTTATCCTTAAGAGAACAGGGTGGCCCCTCAGGGAGATGTTCAAGTTTCACCAGGCAAGAGGGAAACCTTGCAAAATAGCCTCTTATTCACTAACTGGCCCCTCTAAGGTGAGTAATGATTTATGCCAGATGGCAAAGAAAATAAAATTCACTGTCTGCAATCCTTCCAGAGAAGAGAGCAGGCAACACAAAATATAAACTTACAGTGCTCTTGTCCTTACAATCAGCTCTGTAATATACTTTAGATATTATAAAGAGGGCTATGCAGTGTGTTGATGATAAGGACTTTCCCCCTTCTTCTAAGCCTTTAGAAATTTCCCTGTTTTTTAACATCTTACAGCTATAGGGGAAAAGATAAAGGGATGTGAAGAAAGGAAGAGGTGTAAACCTGCCTACTTTTAATTGGCTTTGGTAAAATACTAAAGAGAATAATATAAAATTACTCTTAAAATGAGGTTTAATGGTTCTCTGTAGATTCTAATCACAAGTTTTTGTGGCCTCAGTAATAAATGATTGAGTAGTAGCTGCTTCATAAGACTTCTATAAAAAAAGTCTCGGCAATAAGGTAACCCAAAGAGCTCCCTTAATGCTTATACTTGAGTCCCATCACTCCCTCAGTAGACTGTATATGGCTCTACATATACATGGGTTTGTGTCTTCTGCTTCTTCTGGACTTCTCCTCCCAACCCTGGCCCACACAGTGGGAGCTAATCATTGTACATCGACTTCTAAGAGAAAGTAACAACTAGATCCTATGCAACAGTTTTTGAGTCTGAAAACTATCTTACCTTCTCAATGGTGGAATCCTCAGAAACATCATACACCATGCACACTACATTTGCCTGCAAAAAGATTACACAACAGGAATGAGATATTAGAAGCTGGACCATCCAATACTCTTCCTAAAACAAGGAGATCATTACTTTTATAAAATCTTCCCATCTATTTCTTTCCCTATTCATCCCCAAGTCACTACATTCCATGCCCTCCTGCTTAAGTGTTGCCAGGCTCAGTAAAGGGGTTGAACCACTACCCTGATTGGCATTTTATTCATTGTCCACATACAATGAAAGATGATTCTAATAAGTGGGGTGACTAAGCTCTAGCCTACCAAAGCCAGTACCTTTCCGAAGAAAAACCTTGTAAAGCTCACATCTAGAATTTTTAGATTAGAAACGAAAGGGGCTTCAATGTTTGCCTAAGTCTAACCCCGTTCACAATATGAATGGAAACCTCATTAGAGACCTGAAAAAAGGGAAGGGACTTATCTAAGATCATACAGAAAGTAAGTGGCAGAGCCATGATGAGAACCAAGTCTCCAGATTCCTGTTGTTGTTTTTTCCCCACCACATTTAGCTCTTCCTGTTTTACCCCACAATTTATAATCTCAATCTCACCTTGTGGATCTCATCTTGTAGCTCTTCTTCCGTCTGTTCTGTTTCTGAAATGAAAAGACAACCATTACCCAATGCTGAGTCACCCTCTTGTACTTGATTCCTGGATAAGCAGTTAGGACAGAACAGTGCTGTGTAGGATGATTTCCACTGAGGAAGCTGCTTCTGGGAGCAGATATGGACTTCAGTGTCTGCCCTAAGGGACTTTAGGGGAAGGGACCTACCTGAGTAATCAACAATGTGAGTGGGCACCTTCTCAGGGGTAACATCAGCTGGAATTGTGATCTCTTCAGCTCGAGGGGGAACCTTAGAAAAACAAATGTTCACATAAAGGCAAAGATGATTTGTGGGTAAAGAGTAGGATTCTACAGTGAGAACAGGATGTGCCAGTAAGAAATTAAAACAAAAAACAAAAACAAAAACTACTTACAACTTCTAGTCACAAGAATGATACCAAAATCCAAAGGTACAAAGACACAAAAGCTAGATAACATAAAACTTTTCTCACACCAATCACTGCCCACAAACCACTGTACCCATTGTTCCAGGGACCAATAAGTAACTTTTCCCCTGTGATTCAGGGGAAATCTTGATAAACATGATGGGAAAAATTTAGTAGCCTAGCCATTTGCTTTCATCAATTCCCTCAATGTCAGGACTGAGGTAAAAAATAATCCCTTTTAAAAAAGGTGACATTCACCTGGCCTGGCAACCTGCAAGCTACCTGGAAGCTGCAAAAGAGATGACACTGCCTATATCACTGGCCATCAGTCCCTTACAAATATTCTTTATAAGGGATGGAGTCCAAGGCTATTTTCATGTCCTATCATGATCCTCCAACTAAAGGGCAAAAAATGACCTTGCAGAGGCATAAATTCAGAGGATTATAGATTTATAGCCAGAAAGGACCCTAAAAGTCATCTAGTCCTACTTTAAACATCCCCCTCTTCCCCTATCCCCATTTTATGAATAAGGAAACAGTTCCAAAGAGACCATGACCATGGGCAGGAAATAGCCATGATTCAGACCCAGGTCCTTGGACTCCAAAGCCAATTTAATCCCTCCCCCTGCTTGAGAAGCCTCAGTGTCCCCTTATTGTTTCTAGGATAAACATTTAAAACTTCACCATTTGGCTCTAGCTATCCTTTTTAAGGTAATTATACTTTACTCCCCATGATATATTGTATGAATCAACTAACCTAGCATGCTTGCTGGTCCCTTAGACAACATCCCAGCTCCATTATCTTTTCCTATTTCATCCTTGAAAGAGGAATCTGTCATCTCCACCTCTCAAAACATCTTTAGTTTGTTCAATGTTCAGTTAAAAAGCCGTTTTTTAAAAGAGACCTTTTCTTAATTCCTCAATCTTATTTACCTCCCTGGGCCCCAGCAAATAACTTTATATTGTTTTGTATATGTTATGTATTTGTGTATTTGTAAACATGATGTATCCCTGGTAGAACAGAAGCTCATTGAGGGCAGGAACTGTCTTTGTGTTTGTATTCTCAGCACTCATCTAAGCATGTGTCACATAGCAGGTACTTAATAAAGGCTTATTGGTTAACAGGAGTCTTTGTTGCCCTTATTACCTGCCTCTAATCCTTTTTTTCTCCCCCCACACAAGACAGTAATTTAATTCTTCGTGAATGATTTGATTGCCCAAAGGATGGCAGAAATACAAATAAGAAAATCAAGACTTAGGGAAGTTACAATTTTACTGCCTGAAAACAGGCAGTATAGTTTCCATAGTTCTACGTAAATCACATACAATTGAATGAAAATAAGGACTCCCCAACTCCTTCACCCACCTGGGTGACCCAAAGGAAAAGCCTCTTGAAGACGGCTGACAGAAAGCTGCTTACGGCTAAAGCTGTCATTCCTTGCCCAGTAATCTCTGGAGGCAGTCCTGTCTACTAAGAGCACAGAGCAGCTTTTCAAAGGACATAGACTTAAGTACAAGCAACACAAAGCAGCTAATCCCAGAATCTCCACACAAAGCAGCTAATCCCAGACACTCAGGCAGGGTAAGCACAAAAGCAGACTAGACTGGGGATCAGAAACATGGACTCAGAGATCATGCAGTCCAAATCCTTCACTGTCCAGAGGAGGACGCTGAGGCTCAGCTATGTAAGGTGACCTGTAACAAGGAAATTAAAGTATACAGGCACTAAATGGTAAAGTCAGAATAACAGGTCCAGCCCCCCACTCCACGGCAGCATTTGTTGCCCCAAAGTGAACTGAAGACCGGAGTTCAAGTGTTGCCTTGGCTGCTCACTTGACTCTCTGGGGCTGGACTCCTTCCCTCTGTGGGCCTTAGTCACCTCATCCATACAAGGACGGCCGACTAGGTGACTTTTAATGGTTTTGTCAGGTCTAAAGTTCTTGGGTGTCCACCATCCTGCCTCTGCCTCTCCTTTCGGGGTTCAGTGACCTTACAAAGTTGTCCCTGCTGGAGTCTGGAGAGGGTGGCACTTAGCATTCCCCAACATTTTACAGGAGGTGGGCACAGAGGATTCCTGAGTCTTCCCCAGAGAGTCTGAGGGGTCCCCTAGGGAAAAGTCCCCGAAACACCACGCCCCCTTGTCAGAGTCACCGCCTTCCCGGGGGCAGACCCCGTCCGCTCGAACCAGTCCTGCTGCTGGACAGCGGCCATTGGCGAGGCCCCCGGCCTCGGGGCCCAGAGGCCCATGGCCACCCTCCAAAAGGCAGAGGGCAGCACTGGGTCCCGATCCCGATCCTGCCGCTTTTACATGACTTAGAGCCAGAGGCGTCCGGAACCTCAGCTACCTGCTCTGCAAAGTGGAGATAGGCCTGCCGGCGCGGGGGCGGCACTCACCTCCTCCGGGAATTCCTCGCCTACCAGGGCCATGATCAGAGAGGTCTTCCCTACCTGGGCTGCAGGAGACAGAAGGGGGCGGGTCAGCGCAGCGCCTTCCCAGCCCCTCGCCCAAGGTCAAGCCAGGAGTCTTCTCCCTCTCCTCCCCTCCGCCTCCCGGGCTGACTGGACCCGGCTGCCCCACCCCCACCCCCACCCCACCGTGCTCACCCTCGCCCAGCAGCAGGATCCGCACGTCCCGCTTCATAATTCCAGGCGAGGCCACGGCTACACTCTGCCGGCCGCTGGCTGCCCTCAAACTGCACTTCCGGCCCAGCTTCGGCTCGGCCCGCCAACCTGCACCAGAGAGCGCCGGGAAGCCGGCGGCTGGCCTAGAGCGGCTCCCAGCAGCCACGGCGCACACGCAGCGGCGCCATCTCGTGCTCCGCGATGGGCAGTGCACCCAGGCCGCCCGGGCCAGACGCTGCTTTCTCTCACAGGCCGCCCAGCAGGCCTCAGTCAAAGTGTTTACAGGTACTTTGCCGCTGCAGAACCTTTCAGTCATGCCCACTATCATGTCTGAAGGGACTGTTGGGATGGGTGGAAAATGATTTTTTTTTTAAATGAGAAACTGGCCCTGGAGTCAGGAGACTTGAGTCTGACACTTGGCTATTTGGCCATGGGAAAGGTCACTCTCAATCAACAGGTGGGACTCCGCCCTGGAGGGAGCTGAATGGAGGTGGCGAGTGCTGGGGATCGCAGCTTGAAAGTGGGCCCTTATGCCTCCTGAGGGGAGATCCTAACCCCCCTCCGACTGTGACTTCATCTGCAAGATAGGGATAATGGAAGTGGGGGGAGAAGAACTAGCAAGAAGCTGAGGTTGGTTCTCCCATCAAAGGGTTCCCTGGGGTTCATGAAAAGTTTCCTCCTTTTCCTCAGAATGGGTCAACTGGGCAAAGTGGGCAAGTGCTGAGTAAGGCCCTCATCTTGGAGAAGAGGAACTGAAAAAGGAACACGATCACCTAAATTCTCCAGCAAGGAGCTGACAACTGAGGCTTTCAGCCAGACTGCAAACACCCACTTTTATTTCAAAACTGTACAAGTGTAGAAACATTTTAAAAAACCCAACCCTACAAATAAAAGGGCAGCAAGTACTTTACATATTTCCATAACATTTTAAATCAACAGCTTTGACCTGTTTAATTTGTAAAAATTGTTTCTTGGCTTAGCATCAAATCTTGCAGGCCAGTCCACAGTTGAAGACCTCAAAATGGATTATCTTAAGGCAAAAACATATATTGAAAAACACACACATACATATAAAATATAGGCTCATTTAATACAGGTCCAATTAATTGGGCTGCTCTGTTATAAGAACATTTTCCTTTGGGGGCAGTTTTTCTGGGGAGCTAGATCATTGAAAATGATTGGGGGAGGGGCTAGGATGACAGGAACATTTTGGAACATGAATAGGCCAATGCTGCTGTGTACCTGACAAGTAGATTCAGCTTTTGCCCTGGTGAGGAAAATGGTCCAGCCTTCTCACCTTACTCACTGGGTTTATCAAAAAGGTTTGTGTAGAGTCAGTTCTCAGTCCCTGACTGCAGCTGACTTCCTTTGGCTGGGATGAAGCTCATCATTTTAAAAGAGCCATATGATTTATGGAACAAGTTTTAACTAAGCCACACTCAGGTCAGCAAACTGGATGGAAAAGTCCCCTGAGGAGCCAAGTCTATCTGGCTATCTGAGGTCTAAGAGGGATGTTCTTGGCCTCTGTGGATGCTGCTGCTTCTAGGCCCAGCACCTCCCACACAAGGATCTCATTGTAGGCTGCTGTGAAGAGCAGTTTGCCAGATGGTGTGAATCTGCAGAGGTGGACAGCATCATTATGTCCCACAAAATCTTGCTCAGTCTTCGACATGCAGTCAATCAGCCTTAGCAATCGCTCTGTGGGTATAGAAGGGTAAACAACAGGGTCTCATGCCTCTTCCCTAGGGAGCTGTGCTGCCACCTTACAGTGGCCTCAGAAAGCAGCAAAGGAAAGGTGCTCAAATCACATGATCACAATTCAGTGGTTTAAAAGTTGTTTCTTCTGTATACATATTTTTGATTTGTCAAGTATTTTAACATAATTAACATGCAGTGAGTGGACTTCCTGCTATCTGGGGGGGAGGGAGACTGGGGGGGGGGAATTTTTAAACAAAAGGTTTTTTAGGGGTCAACCTTGAAAAATTACCCATACATGTTTTACACATAAAAAGCTTTAAAATTTAACAAAAAAAAAAAAGTTTTTTCTAATCTGAGTCTGGTTTGAGGAGTAATCCAGCTAGTTTAGGCTGAGAAACCAAAATCATGTTGGTCCCAAGTATCAAAATCGGGAATCCTTGATAAGGGGGAATATTCCCTGAAATTCATCCATCCCACCTCCATCCCACACCCTCAGCCCTCACCCTTGATTCTGGTGCAGAGGCCTACAGTAGTGAGTATTTCATCATGGGCAGGGGTTTCAGCAGGGCATGCTCAGGTAGCTAAGTGGCATAGGAGCTAGAGCACCGGAGTGGGGTCAGGAGGACCTGAGTTCAAATCCAGTCTTAAACACTTACTGTGTGACTCTGTGAAAGTCACTTAACCTTGTTTGCCTACCTTCATCACATAAAATAAGCTGAAGAAGGAAGTCGGGTCACAGAGCTAGACATGACTAAAATAATTCAATTACAGCAATAAAACAAACATGCCCATCTCCCCTATCCTGAACCTCTCTTTCCAATCTCTTTTATCTTTGCTAAATATGGTCCTAGATTTTTTTTGGCTTTTTGTAGCCAAACTCCTCCAAAGGACATCTACAATGTTCCCCTACTTTCTCCCTTTACTCACTCTTTTACAGTCTGGCCTACAACCTTATCATTCCACTGAAACTGGCCTCCCCAAAGTTTCCAGTGACCTCTTAGTTGACAAATCCAACAGCCTTTCCTCAGTCCTCACTCTCCTCAACCTCTCCACAGCCTACTGATAATTCTCTTCTTGATACTCTCCTGGTTCCCCTCCTACCTATCTGACCACTCCTCCTTTGCTCTATCCTCCTCACCCTCTCACAGTTGATCCTCAGGGCTCTCTTCTCTTCTTCCTCAATACTACTCTTCACTTACAAAAACTCCCATGGATTTCACCTTTATGCTGATGATTTCCAAATTTACCTACCAATCTCTATGCTGACTTCCAATTTCACATTTCAAACTGCCTTTTAGAAATCTCAAACTGGTTGCCCAGTACGCATCTTAAACTCAGTATGTCCAAAATAAAACACTATCTTTTCCCCTAAATCCTAATCCCATTCTACTTTCCCTATTACTATGGAGAGTAACACTATCCTCCCAGTCCCTCAAGCTCTCAATCTAGGAGTCTTCCTGGACTCCTGTCTCTCACCTCTCATATCTAAACAATTGCCAAAGTCTGTCAATTTTACCACTGCAACATCACTGGAATAAACCCTCCTCTTTCCTCTGACACTGTCAATCTCTGGGGCAGGCTCTCATTACATTACTCTCAGATTATTGCAGTAGACTGACAGTAGGTTGGTCTCAATGCTCTCCTCATTTCAATTCATCCTGTATTCTGCCACTAAAGTGATTTTCCTAAAGTGCAGATTTGTTCATGTCACCCCACTACTCAGTAAACTCCAGATTCTCTCTATCACTTCCAGGATCAAATAAAAATGTTCTGCATAAAATTCAAAGCCCTTCATAACCTAGCCTCTTCCTGCCTTACCAGTCTTTTATCCCCCACCTCCCAACACATACTCCTCAATCCACTGACACAGGCCTCTTGGCTGTTACACAAACAAGATACAGCTCTCAGCTGAAGGCATTCTTGCTGGCTGTCCCCCATGCCTAGAACATTCGACCTCCTTGGCTCAAAAAACTGAACTTCCTGGCTTCCTTCCCAATTAAAATCTCACCTCTATCAGGAAGTCTTCCTCAACCCCAGGACCTTTCCATTGTTAATTATTTCCTTTTTACTCTCTATACGATTTGCTTTGCATATAATTATTTGCCTGGCTAGCCCTTGGTTAGAATTTAAGTTCCTTGAGAGCAGGAAAAGTCTTTTGCCTCTTGCAGTATTCCCAAAGCCTAGCACAAAGTAGATACAGAATAAGTGTTTATTGAGTTGAATTGATTGCTATATGAAAGGCCCTATTCTGTTTAGAGGAGATTTAAATTTCCTTTAAGTAGATAACAAAGGTCAGAATTCGAACACTCACCCTAATCCCTGAAAAAAGCCTGGATTGTTGAGCAAACTAAACTCCCCACAAATATGTCTTCTCTAACAGGGAGAAAAACTGTAACATTATTCAAACCAGTTTCTGCCAGTGGGGATGAAAAAATAGGAGTGAGGGAGGGAAGAGTAGAGAGATCCAATGCCATGTAAGGCATGGTACTGAAGGGAGTACAGCTTCTAAGAGAAATATAGCATAGATCCTGAGGTCCTAAGACTGCTGTTCTAACAATCTGTCTGTCAATGATTCTAAAGTCTTCTGACCTTAGGAAAGTCCTACAAACACTGCTGACAGATAGTTCCTGAGACAATAGTGAATAGACCATCTCTCAAATCTATCTGTTTGTTATAAAATTAGCAAATAAGTAACACAAAGCTCTGGTCTCTCTTAACTTTGTCCTATAAATTTGTCTCCTTGCTTCTGTTCTTTTGGAACAATTACAATAAACTTTGCCCCTTGACATGGGATGGGTTCAAGCCTGCAAATTCTTTTGAGACAACTCATGACACTGGTCTTCGACCCCAACCTCTTGGGGTTTCCTGCTGAACCTCAAGAGTACCATTTATCTCCTGGAGTTTTCAGATTTCAAGTATAGGCCCAGGGCAGAGCTCTGGTGTCCTCTCCCTATTTTATGGTTGTGGAGAAACTTACCACAGTATCCAATAGCGATTAGGGATGATCCTGGGGAAAGGCAGAGGGAGGTTGCAAAGTAAGACAAGGGGATCTTCTCTACAACCTGAAGACAGAAAAGAGTGTCACACTGTGTTTGAGTAAACAGGTGGCAGTGCAGTTGCATACTGATGGCCACCAAGAGGGAGGCTCAGACTGCTGAGGAATGCTTTTTTATTCACTGCTTCATAATCAGTGTTGTGCTTGGGCATATTCTAGGATCTTAAAATCTGAAGTAAGAAATGGCATCTCTTTTAATCTCCTGGTCCTGCTTAGTGATGCTGACTTAAATCCACCTAACCTAGGCCATATGGTGCCCTGTCACATAGACTTAGCAAGGCTGTGACCTCTTTCATGCTATGCCCTAAACAGGTCTGTGGCACAAAGATCACCCTTTTAAACAGGCATTCCTTATCTTGGTCTGCCCAGCCCTTTTCTGGAAGAAGCACTAGTACCTGTTTCTGATGGAGGCTGTAGAAGAGGACCTCCTCCTTCAATCCAAAGCCGACATAGATTAGCATGCTGCTGTTCCAAGGGCAGAAGGAAGCTAGAGAAGGAGGTAAGTTGGTAGCAATCTATAGGGAAAAATCAAAAGTGAGAGAAGTTAGGGGAGAGATCAGTGATGTGTCCCCCCCTCAAAAAAAAAAGCAATCAAACTGAACAAACACTCTTACCTTTGAGTTAATGGGGGCTGGAAAGGTTAGCCAATCAACAAGCTCACATTTGTCTCTGAGCCAATCTGAAGCCCAGACACTAACTCTCCGATCTGCACTGGCAGCCAACCATAGTTCACCTTCTAAACCCAAGTCATAGTACTAGAAAGTAAAGGAAAGAGAGATCTAGTCATAGGCTCTGAAGAGTTAGAAACTGACACAATGAGATTTCCACAAAATAAGCTTCCAGCTCCCTGACAGTTACAGTTCTTTTATTTATTTAAATTTTTTTTTTTTAGTTCTAAATTCTCTCCCTTCATTCTGCCCCATCAAGAAGACAAAAATACACAACATCCATTATTTATATGAAGTCACCCAAAACATATTTCTACATTGGCCATGCTGTTGGTTATAGTTCACTAAACTAGTCTGAGACTTTCTTTTTCAGGAGGCTCTAAGTCAGGCCAGGCATCTGTGGTTAAAGTCCAATGTTTACTGTACATTATTACCTGACCTTACCTCTCTGCTTTTGCTCTGGATCACAGTGATAGGCGAGCCTTTGTGGTCATCCAGCACTCGTATGGTAATTCCTGTCCTTGGACTGCTCACAGCCACAATCCCATCTTTGTCTCCAGAAATGATGATCTGACCTGTAGGTCCAAAATGATGGGAAAAGACTGTAGTTCTCACAGCATGGAGGCCCTTGACAAAAACTAAAGCAGAAAACTGTGCTGCCAGAAGGCAGACCTAAGAAGACAAAGTCTTCTATCAGGAATGGAAACAACTATTTACCTACAAGAGTGGATAGTTGAATTGAAGCATCCTGGTTGGTAAAGACAATGGACAATGGAGACTTTAAAGCTGGATGATCACTTGTTATGTTCTAGTGTGCATTCCTTTCATGTACAGATTACACTAGTGGGTTATTGAATTTTCTTCCAGTTCACAAGTTCTGTAATTCTATACCACTTTCTACACTTAATTTTAATCCATCAGAACACCTGAGTCAAATTATCAGCTCCCTCTTTCCTTTCTGCGTTCCTACCTTCCTTTCTGATTCTGCCTTGAATCTGCATTTACCACTAGTACAACTCTAGCTGTAAAAAGGCTAGGCAACTTAAGAGTGCTATCCATGGTCCTTAGAAGCCATCCTAGACACAGAATTATAAAGTAAAAAAGAATCTATTATAACATTGTTGGAATGTACAGGACTGGAAATACTGGGACTTTTATAGAAAATACAATAACTAAATGCTACTGGAAAAACCATTAACTTTTTTACTATGTAGAATATATTTCAAAGATATTTTTTATTTTATAGATTTTTGCTTATGTCTATATGTTTTCATATAGGTCCATGCCATTTACCATTCTCTCTTCTTCTACCCTTATACTTATGAATTGTGACAAGTAGAGAAATTGAGGACTAGCAAGAATTAGAAAAGGATGGATGGGTAAGGGCAAATATATGTGAAATTTAGAGAAGAGTTGAGGTAATGTGAGAACCCAGAAAAAGAATAAAATGGAGTCGGAGGTCAGAAAATCAGATCTGAGTAGAAATTTAAAAGGCATCTGATCAAAGACTAAAATGCTCAGACTGTGTTAGCAGGGACTGAATAGACTCAGGACAAGAAACTTGGAAAGAGCTGCATATAATCTCATTTAAAATGAATAGTAATTTAGAGAGTAGAAAGTTTTGAGTATTTTTAATTTTACTGAATTTGTAACTAGAATGGGCTTATTTGATTTATATTTAATTATAACTTATAAAAGTTTCACTTATCATTTTTAAAAAGTAAATTTCTTATTTGATATAATCAAAAACTGAGTGGATGTCCATCAGTGGGGCAATGGCTCAATAAGTTGTGGTATATGAATATAATGGAATATTATTGTTCTTTAAGAAATGATGAGCAGGGGCAGCTAGGTGGTGCAGTGGATAGAGCACCAGCCCTGAAGTCAGAAGGACCTGAGTTCAAATCTGGTCTCAGACACTTCCTAGCTGTGTGACCCTGGGCAAGTCACTTAACCCCAATTGCCTCAAAAAAAAAAAAAAAAAAAAAAAAAAAAAAATGTTGGGCAGGTTAATTAAAAAAAAAAAAATAATAACCCTGGACTTAAATGAACTGATGCTGAGTGAAGTGAGCAGAACAAGGACAATATTGTACATGGTAACAGCAAGATTATGTGATGATCAACTATGACAGACTTCGCTCTTCTAAACAATACAGTGATCCAAGACAATTTCAATAGATTTGGGATGGAAAATACTATCCACATCCCAAGAGAGAACTATGGAGACTGAATGAGGATGGAAGCACACTATTTTCACTTTTTTTTTTTAAATTATTGTTTGCTTTTACTTTCTTATGTTTTTTTGCCTTTGTTCAGATTTTTCTTTCACAACATGACTAGTATGTAAATATGTTTAAAATGGTTGTTCCTATATAACCTATATAATATTGTTTGCCGTCTTGGGGAGAAGGGAAGTAAAGGAGGGAGGGAGAAAAAAAAATGCAGAACTCAAAATCTTACAAAAATGAATGTCTTTACATGTAATTGGGAAAATAAAATATTATTAAAAAATAAACAGCAAAAAAAATTATTTCTACTGAGAATAAATCCAGGAAAAAATAAAATAAAATATTTTCCTAAAAACTAACATGGGCAAAGAATAAACAACTTTATAAATTCATGAGACATAAATTCATGAGACATAATAGTTATTCACAAAATTGTTCAATGAAATATCAAGAAAGTAGAGGTGTCTACAAAATGGTAGGGCCATTGTAAAATACTTTGTAAATTAAATGAAAGAATAAGACAATTTCAAAGGTGGATGGTAGGACAAAAGCATGTTATGAAAGACACTGTAATGGAAAATATACTCTATTCACAAGTCAGAGGACCTTGCTGGGGTGACACTGATGGGAACTTTGGGGAAAAATTTCTATTCCGTCTTAGAATTCATAATAAGAAAAGAAATCTGGACATAGTGTAACATGAATCTTAGATTTCCAAAGATTAGATTTAACACATCTCTGAAAAGGGGACAGGTGGAATCCTACAACTTAAAATTTTTCAAAGGAGTTAACTCGGGAGGGAAGAGCATCTCTCAAGAATGAAATTCTCGAGACACAGAAAAACAACTTTGTGTTCCAGATTTTTCTCCTTCACTTCCTTACCTACCTCTTTCCTCCCCAAGACAGCAAGCAATCTGATATAGGTTAAACATGTGCACATGATGTGCAAGAAAAATCAGAGCAAAAGGAGGAAAAAAAATCACAATGAAGGAAAAACAAAAGGTAAAAATACTATGCTTTGATCCACATTCAGTCCCTATAGTTTTCTCTGGATGTAGATGGCATTTTCTATTCGAAGTCTATTAGAATTGTTTTGAATTACTGATTTATTGAGAAGAGCCAAGTCCATTCACAGTTGATCATTACATAATCTTGTTAATATGTACAATGTTCTCTTGGCTCTGTTCCCTTTACTCAGCATCAGTTCATGTAAGTCTTTCCAGGCTTTTCTAACATTAGCCCGCTCATCATTTCTTATAGAACAATAATATTCCATTATATTAGTATACCATATTTTATTCAGCCATTCCCTAATTGATGGGTATCTATTCATTTTCCAGTTCTTTGCCACCACAAAAAGCTACTAGAAACATTTTTGCACATGTGGGTCCTTTTCCCTTTTTTATTATCTCTTTGAGATACAGACCCAATAGTGAGACTGGTAGATCAAATGTATGCACAGTTTTATAGCTCTTTGCAGAAGTATGGGACTTGAGAGATGAAATATTACATGCAACATCAGAGCTTGGCCAATGTTTTGTTTACCTTACTGCAGTCCCCTCCCTCCCTTTTTTATTATTTATTAAAAAGGATGGCTCTCTGGGAAGAGAAGAGGGGAGAGATATACATTGAAAAAATGAGGATAAAAACAAAAGATAGGTTTTTTTTTTTTTTTGAAGAAATTCTAGTTATTGCTAAGAGATAAAGGAAGGGAGAAAAAAAATGAAACTTGTATAATTTTAATACTGAAAGCAGAGCCAGGATAGTGATATTTCTAAGTGAAAACTGAGAAAACACAACTATGACAAATAGAATTTTCTCACTTAGACTACTTTCTTAATGCTTTTTTGAATGAACATATGCAAACGATCATTAATTTTTTTTCCTTTTTCAATTGTAGCCATTATATCTTACTATGGAGAAAGGAAATATAATGGCTTATTTTACTAACTCTTTCTGATGGCAAGAAAACTTTTGCTTTAGCTGTAAAAAATGAAATACATTATAAACTATTTGGTTTGATTTCTCTTTAAATGACCACTGTTTCTGAAAATCTAATTGTCTTCAGCTGTTTAAATAAAATGCTTTACAAAAAAGAGAAAAAAAAACAAGTCTGCAGTCAGGAGATAGATTGGAAAATGGGAAAACCAAAAAGGATCCCATCATAATGAGGTATTATGGTAACAAGATTGCTCAAGACACAGAAGACAAGAATAACTCCAAGACATCTACCAACAATGCTTCAAAGAAAAACACAGGGTAGGTAAAAACTCAACTAAAACTCCTGGAAGATGGAGCAAAGAATTAATAAAAAAGAGTCAAAAATCATTTTTATAAATGGAATGAGAATGTTTGAGGGAGAAATTGGAAAAGTAATGAGAACAATGGAAGAAAGAATTGCAAAAGAAACTAACCACTTACTGAGAGAGGTACAAAATCTTGTTCAAACAACAAACTCCCTAAAAATTAAAATGGACCAAATAGAAGCCAAGGTCTCTATGAAACAAGAAATTTTAAACCAAGCTCAAAAAAGTAAAAGAAAATGTAGGCTATCTCACAGCAAAACAACTGATTTGGAAAACAGAAGAAAAAAAAATTTAAGAATCATTGGATTATCTGACTACCATGACTAAAAAAATAGTCTAGAAATGATATTTTAAGAAATCTTAAAAGAAATCTTAGATATCTTAGAATTAGAGGGCAAAGTGTAAACAGAAAGAATCCACCAGTCACTTCCCAAAAAATACTCCCAAATAAAAACTCTTAGCAACATCAGAGCTAAAATCTAAAACTTTCAAATCAAAAACAAAACAAAACAAAACAAAACAAAACAAAAAAACAACCCTAAAAACAAATCCTGCAAACAGCCAGAAAGAATTCAAGTAGTACCAAGGTACAATACTCAGGATTACACACTATTTAGCAACTGCCACCATAAACAGGCAGAGAACTTGAAATACAACATTCCAGAAGATAAAGGATATAGGCTTACCGCCAAGAATAATAACCAACAAAACTGAGTATAATTTTACCAGGGAAAAATGGATCTTTAAAGAAATAGAGTACATTTAAGCTTTATTGATGAAAAGATCAGTTACATAAAAACTCTAAAGTAAAACAACATAGGAGTCAAGAGAAATATAAAAAAGTAATGTAATAATAGATATAAATATTAGATAAACAGGTATAAACTGCTTCATTCTAATGTGGAGAGATGAACCCAATTTTCATCAATGGTCAAAGAAGTTTAAAAGACGGAAGGCTTGGGAATGTTTCAATTATATCTTGATGATATTATGAAAAAATGGAAAGAGAAAAGGAATACAGGCAGTGTTAGGAAAGGAAGGTTAGGGAAAATCACATAATAAGGGTTCACAAGAAGAAATCTATACAAACAAGAAGCTGGGGTATGAGGAAGCAGCTGACACTTAAACCTCACCTCATCTGAACTGTTCAAAGGAGGAAATGCACACATAACATTTCACTTAATAGGATAATATGAAAGAAAGAGAAAGGATGAAAGAGAATATAGGAAGGGCAGATTTCAGGATTAGTGCTAAGCAAAAACAAATGCTAAGGAGGTAAAATAAATATTCATAGATCTTTTTAAGGTGACAAAAAATGGGAATCTGAGGGGATGTTCATAAAGTGGGGAATGGATGAATAAGTGATATAATAAGTATGATGGAACACTATGGTAATAAACTTTTTTTTATTAATATAATAGTCAACTAGGATTCCAAAGGACTAATGATTCCAAAGGACATGCTACTCACCTCCTAATAGAAGTGAAAGGTTCAGAATTCACAATAAGACAAAATATTTTTTGGATATGACCAATGTGGAATTTTTTTTTTTAATTACCAATTGACTGTTTTGATGTTTGTCATGGGTTTTGTTTTTTTTGAATTCTCATTTAGAGATGAAGTAAGTTTGAGAAGCTATATCTTGGCTGATTAAAACAAATAAAATGTTTTCTAAAAAAGGTATGATGCTTGTGTGCTGAGGGGTCCCTATTTTGTAGTAGAGGTCCATATAAAAAAGAGTTTGGAGAGAGGGAAGATAACGCAGGAAGGAGAAGCTGGGTGAAATAATGTTGCCTGTATCACAGCAAAGGAGGGGATAAGAAGCTCTTAATTGGTTTTTTTTTTTGGCTGAGGCAATTGGGGTTAAGTGACTTGCCCAGGGTCACACAGCTAGGAAGTGTTAAGTGTCTGAAACCAGATTTGAACTCAGGGAATCCTGACTTCAGAACCGGTGCTCTACCCACTGTACCACCTAGCTGCCCCCTTCAATTGTTTCTTGGGAAGAAGGGGGGACTATAAGGATTTTCTGCTCCTATGATTAAACTAAGTCATGTGAAATAATAAGGCTCCTTAAATGTATTTTAAAACTTAAAAATTTTTTTTTAATTTAAAATTGTGATTACTTGATGATATCTTAAAGTTGTGAGGGGGTATAGGTAGAAAACAGATAACATTAAACATAGGTTTAAAGATTAAAATCTTTGGCTAAAATGATAGGAAAAGATAATGACGAATGCTGGAGGGGATGTGGGAAAACTGGGACACTGATACATTGTTGGTGGAACTGTGAACGGATCCAACCATTCTGGAGAGCAATTTGGAGCTATGCTCAAAAAGTTATCAAGCTGTGCATACCCTTTGACCCAGCAGTGTTTCTAATGGGCTTATATCCCAAAGAGATCTTAAAGGAAGGAAAGGGCCCCACATGTGCAAGAATGTTTGTGGCAGCCCTTTTTGTAGTGGCTAGAAACTGGAAACTGAATGAATTGGAGAATGGCTGAATACATTATGGTATATGAATGCCATGGGATATTATTGTTCTGTGAGAAACGACCAGCAGGATGATTTCAGAGAGGCCTGGAGAGACTTGCATGAACTGATGCTGAGTGAAGTGAGTAAAACCAAGAGAACATTGAGCTCATATTTTATGTTGTGTTATTTTAGTAGTGTTCAACTCTATGAGATCTCATTTGATATTTTCTTGGCAAAGACACTGAAATGGTTTGCCATTTCCTTTACTAGTTCATTTTAGAGATGAAAAAACTAAGGCAAACTTAATGACTTACCCAGGGTCATACAGCTAGTAAAGTGTCTGAGGCTGGATTTGAACTCAGATCTTCCCTGATTCCAGGTCTGGAACTCTATACACTGTGCCACCTATTTGCCTTAACTCACAATCAATGCTTTACAACTCACAACATGTTCTTATCACAGCCACCAAGTGGAGCAGAAGGGACAGAAAAAAGAGGCTGAGGAAGGCTATATGATTCGTGTGAGACTATCTGACTAACAGGTGATGACAAAGATGGAGCCAACATCTCCCCACCATGATTCCAGAGCTCCTTGGACTCTGCCATATTTACAACACTTGAAGAGGTGAGTTTGACATCACCAGCCCCAGTGCTCTTCCCCACCCCTACAACCACCATTGGAAACCACAGGGAAAACTCAGCTCCAGCAGACTGAGGGATCTCCTAAACTTTCTGCCACCTAGAAAGGGCTTAAATCCCAAGGAAGCCAGTACCTGATTCCCAGAGAAAATGCTGGGTTAACCCTCACCGTCCACAGAGAAGGAAATGGCTGTCAGTGCTACAGGGTGAGGGTGTATCTTCAGCTCCATCTCTGTCCGGGAAATGCTGAATACACGGATTGTGCCATCACTGTAACCTGCCACCACTTGCTGGTGGTCAGTTCTGCTTCTGTGGGCTGATGGACTCCAGGCCAAACACAAACAACTCTAAAAGAAAGAGAAATGCATGAACAAGCTACCTCCAGCTATCACTTCTCTCATTATGCAAACTCTGCTTCTATTAATGCAGTCTAAACTGCAATAGAGAATAAGCCCCTCTATCACATCACACTGTGTTTTATCCCATATCTATAAAGAAGAGAGGTAATTTGCCAAATAAGACTCTCTAATCTCTTCTACATCAACTTCTTTTTAGCCACATCTCTGTCTTCTATTCCTGTATAATCTTTTACAAATATGTAATCTATTTACCCCTGCTAAATTTCATCCTGTTGGATGCAGTCCTTCTTCCTATTTCAGTCCCAATAGAAAATCTACCTCCCTAGGCTCCTTAAGAGTAGAAAGACATAGGGAACCAATTCGGGAAGCACAACCCAGCCCAGTGCAAGAGTGCACTCCCAACTTAGGGGAACACCCTGTGATGAGGGACAGTCCTCAGCTCCAAGGAAAGTGTGTTCCATGTGATTAGACATCCCTTCGCTGTGTCCTGTGAGTACCTGATTTAGCACCTGGAATTGCACCACCAGCTCCAAGCTGGCCAAGGACCAGACTCGGACACTGCCATCATCACCACAAGTAGCGCAATGGGACTCAGTAGGGCTAAAGGTCACTTCATTCACCTGCAACAATAGGGAGAGAAGATGCTGGTGTGTCCTGTGTGAGAGTTCTCCTTTCTCTCACACTCCAAAGAGAAATTCAGCCATTGCAAAAGACTGGATTGTTATCATTTCAACAGGCAACTCGTTATTCCTTGGCCTATCCGCCACCTTCCCTTAACAGTTGCAAAGCCAGGCAATCTTAACTGCATGGATGACAGTATATTAGTATTCATTATGGTGATAATACCGTCTTAACCATCAAAGTAGGGACACAGATAAAATAAAAGGTATTCTTTAAAATATCTGAGGTGGATCTAAAACTATATTATAAAGCAGCAGTCATCAAAACCATTTGGTACTGGCTGAGAAATAGAGCAGTCGATCAGTGGCATAGGATAGAATCACAGGACAAACTAGGCAATAACTTTAACAATTTAGTGTTTGATAAACCCAAAGACCCCAGCTTCTGGGATAAGCACTCACTATTTGGCAAAAACTTCTGGGAAAATTGGAAATTAGTATGGAAGAAATTAGGGCTTGACCCACACCTAACACCACATACCAAGATAAGATCTAAATGGGTTCATGATTTGGATATAAAGAGTGATATTGTAAATAAATTAGAGGAACATAGGATAGTTTACCTCTCAGACCTGTGGAGATGGAATAAATTTATGTCCAAAGAAGACCTGGAACTCTTAATTGAACACCAGATAGATAATTTTGATTATATTAAGTTAAAAAGTTGCTGTACAAACAAAACTAATGCACACAAGATTAGGAGGGAAGCATCAAATTGGGAAATCATCTTTACATTTAATGGTTCTGATAAAGGCCTCATTTCTTTTTTCTTTTTTTTTTTTTACATGTATACATATCTATACAGTTATCTTACTGCACAAGAAACTTCAGATCTAGAAAGAGAAGAAGAAAAAAAAAAAAAACAACCTAAGAAGGAAAACAAAATGCATGGAAATATTCACAGGAAGCGTTAAAATGCTGTGTTGTGGTTCGTACTCAGTTCCCACAGGCCTCTCTCTGGATGTATATGACTATCTTCATCGCTGAACAATAGGAACTGGTTTGAATCACATCATTGTTGAAGAGAACCATGTCCATCAGAATTGATCATCGTATAGTCTTGTTGCTGTGTATAATGTTCTCCTGGTTCTGCTGATTTCACTTAGCATCAGTTCATGCAAGTCTCTCCAGGCCTCTCTGAAAATCTCCTGTTGATTGTTTCTTACAGAACAATAATATTCCATAACATTCATATACCATAATTTATTCAGCCATTCTCCAATTGATGGGCATCCTTTCAATTTCCAGTTTCTTGCCACTACAAAAAGGGCTGCCACAAACATTTTTGCACATGTGGGTCCCTTTAAAGGCCTCATTTCTAAAATATAAGAGAATTGTCTCATATTTATATGAATTCAAGCCACTCTTCAATAGATAAATGGTCAAGGGATATGAACAGACAATTTTCAGGTGATGAAATTAAAACCATTTCTAGTCATATGAAAAGTTGCTCCAAATCATTATTGATCAGAGAAATGCAAATTAAGACAACTCTGAGGTACCACTACACACCTGTCAGATTGGCTAAAAGGACAGGAAAAGATAATGACGAATGTTGGAGGGGATGTGGGAAGACTGGGACACTGGTGCATTGTTGGTGGAGCTATGAACGAATCCAACCATTCTGGAGAGCAATTTGGAGCTATGCTCAAAAAGTTATCAAACTGTGCATACCCTTTGACCCAGCAGTGTTTCTAATGGGCTTATATCCCAAAGAGATCTTAGAGGAGGGAAAGGGACCCACATGTGCAAGAATGTTTGTGGCAGCCCTTTTTGTAATGGCTAGAACCTGGAAGCTGAATGGATACCCATCAACTGGAGAGTGGCTGAATAAATTATGGTATATGAATGTTATGGAATATTGTTCTGTGAGAAATGACCAACAGGACGATTTCAGAGAGGCCTGGAGAGATTTGCATGAACTGATGCTGAGTCAAATGAGCAGAACCAGGAGATCATTATACACGGCAACAACATTATATGATGATCAATTCTGATGGACATGGCTCTCTTCAATAATGAAATGTCTCAAATCAGTTCTAATTGTTCAGTGAAGAAAGCCATATACACCCAGAGAGAGGGATATGAAATATGGACCACAACATAACATTCTCTATCGATGTTTGCTTGCATTGTGTTTCCTTTCTCTGATTTTTCTTTCTTGTAGATACGATTTTTCTTGCACAGCAAGATAAGTATGGAAATATGTATACATATATTCAACTTGTTAAGTATTTTAATATAATTAACATGTAGTGGACTTCCTGCCATTTAGGGGAGGGGAGGGAACTAGGGGTAAAATTTGTAACGGAAAGCTGTGTAAGGATCAATGTTGAGAAACTACCCATACATATGTTATGCAAATAAAAAGCTTTAATAAAAATAAATAAAATAAAAAAATATGCAATGTAGCAAAAAAAAAAAAAAGAAGAAGAATGTAGGGCTACTAGTCAATCAAGAGACTTTTCTTAAGCAGCTACTAAATGATTGGCAACATTGGGGGGGGTCGCTAGGAATACAAAGGGAGGATGGCTAGGAAAACAAAGATAAAAATGAAAGGGATCTTTGCACTGGGGTGCAAAATTGTATTTTTTGAATATGGTAAATGTGGAAATTTGGTATACTTGACTATGCACATATATCACCAATGATCTGGTTTTCTTCTTCCTTTTTAATAGTGGGAGTTGGGGGATAGGGACACAAAGGGAAAGAAAATCAATTTGCCAATCAAAACAAAAAGAAAAAGAAAATATGTTAATAAATAAAACAAAGGGGTTGAAAAAAAAATATATCTGAGGTACCTCAAAAAAGTTAAGGTAGATAAGTGAATGCCTAATCTGGCAACCTTCCCTGCAGTTCCAAAATGATATAAAGCCCCAATCTTCCAAGTTTCTTCTACATTTAAACACAACATAATTAGAGACAGCAGCTCAGTAAAGAATAAATATGTTTGTAAACAGGCAATAGGAGAAGACGACTCATGCATTCTTGACTGACATATCACTATGCATTTTTCTCAGCTGACATGACAAGCTGAGCCAAGACAGAACTTTCACTCTCAGAGTACCTGCAAAATCTATGCCTTCTAACTCTTTCTTTACCTTGTTTTTGTGGCCACTGATGAGGCGGATGTTGGTTCTCTCAGCCCAGTTGATATACCACAGAGTGCCTGCAGTTGTGCCCACAATGCCCATATCCATACTATCATCAAAGCTGGCACTGACCACAGCACCATCCAAAGTAATCTCTTGTTCCATAAAAACAGAGCTGGACCTGAGGAATAATAAGTCCGGAAATTTGAAATGAACAGGAAAAAAAAAAGAAAATGGGGAAATAATGGAGAAAATAGAAACAAGTACTCTGAAAGGATTATATTGCATACAACTAATAGAGAGGTCTGATCAGTATTTTACTCACAAAGTTTTACAATGAAGCTCAGATTTTCTAGTTGCGCATTCAAGGACCTGTTTCTCCCTACTTATACCCCAACAAGCACACACTGTGGATCCTGACTCTACTTCCTTGCTATTCTTCTATGCCTCAGCCAAATTAGACTAGTTACTGAGTCTCTCCCCCAACAAACACAGCTTCCATGCCCTCCCATTTGTGCCTTTGATCTCTCCTATGCCAAGAACATCTTCCCTTCCTTTCTTTGCCTATCAACATAGGAGTTCCCTTGTTTGTCAGGAGCCAAAGGACATCCAACCGTGCAGAGAAAGACTTAGTCAGTAAACACCCTAGACCTCACAGGTCTGTAGCCAAGTCAGCCACACAGATGATATTTGGTCACTTTTTTGGTTGAGAGGATGGCCTAGAAGTGGAATAATCATAGGGTTTCAGTTGTAGGGAGCCTGGAAAGAAGAGAATTGTCCAGTGTTTAGAGAGGTTGATAGGAGCACAGGGTGGTCAGGGAAGAAAGACACTGAAGAATTGATTCAGATCAGTGACTAAAGAGCTGGGGCTCAATATTTTTTCTCTCATACAGTCTTGGCAATCTAGTGAAGCCTTTTCAGAATCATGTGCACAAAATAACATAACAAAAGAAACCAATTATACTGAAATATAATTACCAAAATGTTATTAAAACAAGTTCACAGTCCCTAGATTAGGAACCCCTGCTACAGAGGTAAAATGAACAACACCAGTCAATGTATGAAAGAGAATTATAGTTAGGTGGTATGGGCTAGGACAAGTCACAGCCTATAAGCCCCAGATGCTGTAAACCACACCTGGACAGAGGACATATTTAGATGGAAGGCGCAGGAGCTAGGCCTTTGACAGGCTAATACCAAAAGTGTCCCAAGGCTTCCCACTCCATGCAGCTTCAAGGTATAGTGATAAGAAGCTGTAAAGTCAGTTGGTGGTTCAGTGGATCATGTATCAGGTCTGCAATCAGGAAGATCCCAGTTCAAATCCAACCTCAGACACTACCTAGCTGTTTAACCTTGGATAAATCATTTAACCTTCCTGCCTCAGTTTCCTCAAATGTAAAATGCAAACAATAAGAGCATCTACTTCACAGTGTTGTCATTAGAATCAAATGTAAAAAAAATATTTGTAAAGTGCTCAGTCCAACTCCAGGCAAATAGTAAGAATTACATAAATATTAGCTGTCATTATCTCATGTAATATTTCTTAATCGTGGTATTGTAAGATCTTCTTAAGTCTATTTTGGGAAGAGATTGTCTATGGCAAGAGAGGTAGGTCACACAGGTACTGAATTCCTATGACAGTGGGAAGAAATTTTCAAAGTTCTCTTCCCTTCATGAAGCCTTTGCTGATAATTACCTAGCTAGAAACAATCTTTCCTTTAGCTGATCTTTGAGCACTTTAAATTCATTCCTCTTATGCACATATAATATTCTAATTTGGTTTACTTACCTGTCTAGATATCTAACCTTTATTAAAGTATCAGCTTCTCTAGGGAAGAAATTATATTTTATCTTTGCATTTCCCAGGATCTAGCATAGCACATTAAACAAAGCAGATGCTCACAAAATATCTGTGGATGAACAAATCACTTATTTACTACAGGCTTCACACAGTAGAATGGGATTTGTTTTTAAATGAGCCAGTTATGAGAAGCACATCACAAAAAACAAATCATCCAGGTAGTTAAGTTCCTCAACCAGTCCCAAAGAATTCTAATACCAAAGTATGGAACATAATGCAGAGCAGAAGACTAAATGAGTCCCCTTAGTCAGTTAACCAAGCTTTCTTTAGTGATTACCTTGGGAGATGACCTCTGGGTCTACCTTGGCTAATGCCACTGTCTGTACATGGATTTTTAAGAGTACTGGGAAGTAGAATTTGAGAAATTGGTGTAAACCAGTTGTCTTTTGAAATACAGCTGGAATCTAAAAGTGAGAATCTCACTCTACAAAGTTCTAATGAGAATACTGTCCTAAAGACTTAATTCCCAAACTTTTAGATTATTTATGCATGTTGTACCTAGAATTTCTGCCTATGGAATGTAAGCTTCTAGATGTTTCATTCTTATCTTTTTATCAAGTAGTAAAAATATCAAGATATCTTTTTATCTTTAAAAGATGCTTGGAGATTAATCTGCTTTTCAAAAACTGGAAATAAAAATGCTCAGCACTACCTAAAACACCATCATTTTCTGTAAACTCACAGTCTCCAAGACAAAGACAAAGAAATAGTACTTCCCTTTCCTGCCCACCTCTTCTTCAAAAATGACTACTAATTTCTGTAACCTGAATCCTATTACTACAGCCCAATGAATTGACTGGTCCCCACTCCCATGTACATCTTTTTACTTGCCAGGTTCCTTTCATAAGCTCAAATGTAGAGGATCCATTCATTCCACCAAAGGCAAGGGATGGCAGAAGAAACGAAGGGAGCTTAGTTCTAACCCCAGCTCTTGGTATTTGAAGGAGGATCTGTACTAAATTTATGGCCAAAGCACTAGAAATTATCATGAAATGCAAAATGGATAATTTTGATATTTAATTAAAAGTTTTTAAACAAACAAATGTAGTCAAGATTAGAAAGGAAACAGAGATAGAAAAAAATTCTTATAGCCAATGTTTCTGATAAAGGCCTCATTTTCAAAATATATAGAGAAATGATTCAAATTTATAAGAATATAAGCCATTCCCCAATTGATAAATGAGAGAATATGAAGAGACATTTTCAGATGAAGAAATTAAAGCCATTTCTAGTCACATGAAAAATGTTCCAAATCACTACTGATCAGAGAAATGCAAATTAAAACAACTCTGAGATACCTCTACACACCTGTCAGATTGGCTAAAATGACAGGAAAAGATAATGACGAATGTTGGAGGGGATGTGGGAAAACTGGGACACTGATATATTGTTGGTGGAACTGTGAAGGGATCCAACCATTCTGGAGAGCAATTTGGAACTATGCCCACAGGGCTTTCTCTTATGGGAGCCACCTGCTAGTAGCTGCTAGGTGTTACAAGAAGACTGAGAAGCAGTTGCGTTCTCTGACCTCTCTCTCTTTCTTCCCTCTTGCCTCTGATTTCATTCCAAATCCACAAGCAACATCTGTTATCAGTAAAGGCTGATTTGCAGTTCCTTCAAGGGTGTTATGATTCACAGCGGTGGGGGGGGTTCCAAAAATCTGGCCTACCCCTTCACACTTAGACATGGTCCTTAACAGTTACCAAACTCTGCATACCCTTTGACCCAGCAGTGTTTCTATTGGGCTTATATCCCAAAGAGATCTTAAAGGAAGGAAAGGGACCCACATGTGCAAAAATGTTTGTGGCAGCCTTTTTTGTAGTGGCTAGAAACTGGAAACTGAATGGATGCCCATCAATTGGGGAATGGCTGAATAAACTATGGTATATGGATGTAATGGCCGACCAGCAGGATGATTTCAGAGAGGCCTGGAGAGACCTACATGAACTGATACTAAGTGAAATGAGTAGAACTAGGAGATCATTGTACACAGCAACAAGATGATTATGTGATGATCAACTGTGATGGACATGGTTCTCTTCAACAATGTGATGCTTCCAATTGATTTGGGATGGGAAATACTATCAGTATTCAGAGAGAGAGAGGACTATTGACATAAGACTGAATGTGGATCAAAGCATAATATTTTCACCTTTTTTGTAGTTATGTTTGCTTTTTTTTTCTTTCTCATGTTTTTACTCTTTTGATCTGATTTTTCTTGTACAACATGATGAATATGGAAATATATTTAGAAGAACTGCATGTTTAATCTATATTGGATTGCTTGATGTCTTGGGGGAGGGGAGGGAGAAAAATTTGAAACACAAGGTTTTGCAAGATAAATGATGCAAACTATCTTTTGCATGTATTTGGAAAAATAAAATACTGTTTTTTAAAAAGCTGCTACATAATTTGGAACCATGCTCAAAAAGTTATCAAACTGTGCATACCATTTGACCCAGCAGTGTTTCTACTGGGCCTATATCCCAAAGAGATTTTAAAGGAGGGAAAGGGACCCACATGTGCAAAAATGTTTGTGGCAGCCCTTTTTGTAGTGGCAAGAAACTGGAAATTGAAAGGATGCCCATCAATTGGAGAATGGCTGAATAAATTATGATGTATGAATGCTATGGAATATTATTGTTCTGTAAGAAATGACCAGTGGGATGATTTCACAGAGGCCTGGAGAGACTTGCATGAGCTGATGCTGAGTGAAATCAGCAGAACCAGGAGAACATTATACAGAGCAACAAGACTATATGATGATCAATTCTGATGGACATGGTTCTCTTCAACAATGATGTGATTCAAACCAGTTCCTATTGTTCAGCGATAAAGATAGTCATATACATCCAGAGAGAGGCCTGTGGGAACTGAGTACGAACCACAATACAGCATTTTAATGCTTTCTGTGAATATTTCCATGCATTTTGTTTTCCTTCTTAGGTTGTTTTTTTTCTTCTCTCTTTCTAGATCTGATGTTTCTTGTGCAGTAAGATAACTGTATAGATATGTATACATATATTGGATTTGTCATATAATTTATCCTATTTAGCATGTATTAGATTACCTGTCATCTAGGGGTGGGGGTTAGGGGGAAGGAGGGGAAAAGCTTGCAACAAAAAAAAAAAAGTTTTTGCAAAGGTCAATGTAGAAAAATCATTCATATGTTTTGTAAATAAAAAGCTTTTAATAAAAAAAAAGAAAAAAAAAGAAAAATTGAGCTATTTTGTGTCTTTCTACACATTATTCTTTGTCTATGGTAGGTATTTGTATATATCTTTTATTGACTCGTCTTTGCAAATGTAACTTTTTCCATAGAAGGTAACTAACATGAAGACAATTACAAAAAAACTGTGTCATCAGAGTGTTGTGTACCTTAAATGCTTATTTAATAAACCCACATCTTACCTGTCAACTAAAAAATAAATAAAAAATAAAAAAGCTGCTACAAATATTTTTGTAAATGGGGCTTCTTTTCCTTTCTCTTTGCTCTCTTCCAGTATAGGCCTTTAGTCAAAGGATTACTCAAAGGGTATACATTCTTTAGTGACTTTGGGAGCATGATTCTACATTGCTTTTCAGACCTGCTGTACCAACTCACAGCTCCAACAGTACATAACTATACCAAATTTCCTAAAGCCTTTCAAACATGCCATTTCCCCTTTTGTTATCTTTGCCAATTTGATAGGTGTAAAATGAAAAAGGAGTTGCTTTAATTTGCATTTCTCTCATTATTAGTGATTTGAAATATTTTTTTCATTTACTCAAATTTATAAGAAAAAGAATTCCCCAGAGATAGTCAAAAGACATACACAATTAGCTTTCTTTCTTTTTTTTTTTTTTTGGAGAGGCAATTGTAAGTGTCTGAGGCCAGTTTTGAACTCAGGTTCTCCTCACCAGTGTTCTATCTATTGTGCCATCTAAATGACTCAACAGTTAGTTTTCTTTTCTTTCTTTTTTCTTTTTTTTTGGCTTTTTGCTGAGGCAATTGGGGTTAAGTGAATTGCCCAGGGTCACACAGCTAGGAAATGTTAAGTGTCTGAGACCAGATTTGAACTCAGGTCCTCCTGACTTCAGGGCTAGTGCTCTATCCACTGCACCACCTAAATGCCCCTCAACAGTTAGTTTTCTAAGAAAAAAAATGAAACCTAAGAAACAAGTTATCTTTGAGATTGGCTCTGATGGTCACTAAGTCTTTTCTAACTTTACAATGCTGGTTCTATGATTTAGAAACAAGAGAGAATCATTCAGAAGGGAAACAATTTAATGGCCCTTCTCTACCTGAGAAGTAACACTAGCGATCCCAGGAGCTAAAGTGACAATATAGTGTTTGAGTCATCCCTATATACAAAGCTGGATAGCTAGACAATTGAGTCCCAAGTTCTGGAATGCCCAAATGACTCCTCTCCTCAGAAGAAATAGCTGGTAGTGGGTATCTAGTGCTTAGTACAGTCACTGGCACATAGTGGTTAATAAATGTTTATTGAATGAATGAATGTATCTGGTGTGCAGGACACCTGTCTTACCTTGCACCAGAACCCTTCAGTCTCAGCTCCTGCACTGCTCCGACTGCCCATAGGCGGATCCGCTTAGTGTTGCTGCCACTGACCAGCCGGTTTCCAGAACACAGAAGCACACCTAGGACACCAGGAAAAAAATTCATTTCCTAACCTTGGGTCTTGACCTGATCAGAGAACCAAAGAATATTATTGTTAAAAGAGATCTTAGGCTATAATCTGGGATAGCCTGAAGGATATTAGAATAGATAATATCATCAATACATTGTTGGTGAAGTTGTGAATTGATACAACAATTTTGGAAAGCAATTTGGAATTATTAAAATAAGGTGACTAAAAAAGATTCCATTACTGGGCTTATACCCCAAGAAAGTCATTAATAAGAAAAAAGTCTACTTGTACTCCAAAAGAAGTAGAAACAAAGTAGGTGCCTATCAGCTGGGGAATGGCTAAACAAACTGTGGTACATGAATGTAATGGAATATTATTGTATAAGAGATGATGTATATGATGAATACAAAGAAATATTAAAGATCTACACAAAGTGATGCAGCTTAACATTAGCAGAGACAAGAAAATAATACACAGTAACTACAACAATGTAAATAGAAAGAAAAACACTACTCCAAAAAACAAAAAGTAAATGTAACAAAATATAAAAGATGAAATGGGACTTGAAAGAAGAGTGTAAGAAGACATCCCCAATCTGCATCTTCATGGAGCTGGGAAATCCACAGGTATTATACATTACATGTTTTTTGGACTCTAATAAAATACTATTTGTCATATGAGATGGCTTTCTGGGAATGGGAGGGAGGGAGAAAGCTACTAGAGATAATCATAATGATGTAAGAAACAGAAGATAGCAATAAATAATATCAGAGAGATTGTACGGTGTTTTCTGAATTTTTTCCACAATTGTTGGACTACTGCAGCTGCAACTCCTGAAGACCCAGAAAAGAAAGTTCTTGTCACCAAAGTCTTTGGCACCATTATATGGCTCAGCATTAGAAATAGGTATGATTCTATTAGAAGAAATGAACATTAAAAGAGGCATCATCATCTGCTTTACCATCACACTTACTGAGCCATGGAACATTCCTGTTGCACTTGCAAATGAAATCTTCCATATGTAGTGTCTGCTCCACAAACTGTGAGCTCTTTGAAGAGTATGGACTGTTTTATTTGTATCCCCAACATTTAGCAATTGTTTCTACCAGAACCTACTTGATTCAATATTTGGTACATAGTAAATAAAACATTTCATATCAAAATATCAATAACAATCCCAGAAGTGACTGAACATGGGGGAGCATTTCTTGTTCCATATGGAACTATCAACAGTTTTTGCACTGGTATCTACTCACCAATCTCGCCCTCATCAGCCTCCCAGGTCATAAAACAGCGGTTGGTGCTTATGTCCCAGACACAAATCTGTCCAGTGTTGGTGCCACTATAGAGTAAGGGGATAATGCTATAGCATATGGATGTCAGTTCTACCGGTCCTATTTCCTCAGGGACAGGAACTCTGTGGACCTGACACAAAGATAAGAAATATCAATTGATATTATAGATTGTGGTGAGGTTTTATTGTGGGCATTTCATCTGAAAAAGTGACATCCACAACAAACCAGGAGAAAGCAACCCTCATGACAACCCACAGCCATAGAGCAGCTTCTGAATACCAGAAGGTTACCCTGAATAAGCACTCCCTGACCTGTCAGAAAAGAAAGAGGTAAAGGATGGTAAGATACCTGGAGGTTGATGTCAGCTCCCCAGTGCTTCATGAGCCAGAAAGTGATAGCTCCCTGGCCCACACAAGCAAGCTCATTAGCACTGAAAGGGTTAAAGGCCACTTCATGAACTGGCTCCATGAATCGGGTAGAAGACATCAGTTCATAGGTGAAGGCATTCCAGACAGCAATGGTCCGGTCACTGTAATCCCCTGGAAGTCAGACATATATGTATAAACTCTTTGAGGGCAGATAGTGTTTTTTGGTTTGTCTTTGTAAAATTAGCATCTGACACAGTAACACAGTCAGATTGCACATAGTAAGCATTTAATGAGTGCTTGTTGAATTGAATTAGATTGCTAGATGGTAGCCTCTAGCTTACCAAAAGTGAACTTTAAGCTGGACTATTTGGCATCAGAAAATCATAACCCATAAGGAGAAAACACTAAGGCCTCCATAAACAAACGGAATTTTTTTTTGGTCATCTCTAAAACCAAAATTTCATATTAGCCTTGGCCAAATGATAAAAGACAAACTGAGTTTGAACTCTGAATACCATTGCTACTAACCCAGAGTGATGAAAAGTTGATTATTCTGTGAATATGCCATGGCTTGCACTTCAGTCTCATGATGAAAAAGAACTTTGAGGCAAGTTCCCTCTAGCACATCCCAGATTCGGATTTGACAACGGGAGTTCTTATCTCCCCAGCCTGAGGCAGAGGCAAGGACCTGGTTGAGAGAAAAAACAAACAAACAAAAACCCAACCATTAAAACAGCAATCCAGGAGCAGCTAAGTGGTGCAGTGGATAGAGCACCAGCCCTGAAGTCAGGAGGACCTGAGTTCAAATATGATCTCAGACACTTAACACTTTCTTAGCTGTGTGATCCTGGGCAAGTCACTTAATCCCAATTTCCGGGGGGGGAGGGGGGAAGAAAAAAAAAAAAAGCAATCCAATAGATGAACTTCTTTGTCCAGTTAAGTTACAGACTTTGAAAAATAAAATGTCAGAGGTAGCTAGATGGCATAGTGGATAGAGCACCAACCCTGAAGTCAGGAGGACCTGAGTTCAAATTTTATCTCAGACACATAACACTTCCTAGCTGTGTGAGCCTGGGCAAGGCACTTAACCCTCATTGCCTCGGCAAAAAAAAAATAAATAAAACAAAATAAAATGTCAACTAGAAATATATATGTCCATAGAAATATAGGAAAACCAGAAAGGAATTTTAACCCACAATTAATCTACAAAGGAATAATGGTACTAACTCTACTATTTCTAACAGGAAGACATGGGTAAACTAAAAATACTACTAAAATAATACTAAGCAAATAGTATACTAATATTAACCAAATAACAAAAAAAAATGCTAGTAAATGGTGAAATTCATTGATTTGAGATTTATTATCTCATCATCTCTCTAGTAAATGCACCAATCAGGAGCAAAATAAATGTGGGGGACAGCAAAGAAAAAACAAAAGCCCTGTAAAACAGCACTTACATAGATATAAGTAGAAGATACACAATGAAAAAGTCAAATATACAATTTATTGACCTAAAATAATTAATCCTTATTCTAATCCTAGACTTTCATGGTACTCAATCAATTTTTTTAATGTAGGGAGAGAATTGGCTCCTTGTGGGAAGCAGAGGTTGTATATAGTCTGAACCCTAAATTATTACTTTCTGCAGGTGTGGAAACTGGGTCTCTCATACTGGACATGGGGCAAAGGTTTCCAAAGATATAAACAATCTTTTTCAAGGAAGTCAATACTTCAATCAAATATTCAACAAATACTTACTAAGGTCTTAATAGGTGTCATGCACTGTACTAAATGCTGGGGGATACAAGTTAAAAGAATGAAAACAATTCCTTCTTAAAACAAGTTTATATTTTAATGAAGGTGACATTAAGGACATGTGAAAATATATAAAACAAATAAATGCAAATATATAAAAATATTATGTATGTGTGAATACATATGCACACAAGGTAGCAAAGAAGGGAGGATGCTAGCAGGTGGGATAAGGAAAGGCTTCCATTCAGTAGATGGTGTCTGAACTGCTTCTCAAAGAACAAAAGGAACTCTAAGAGATAAGGAGAGATGACACCCCAGGAGATGGTATGTCATGAGTGAAGAACAGAAAGAAGGCTGGTTTGGCTGACTTGAGGGAAGAAGGGAAAAGCTAAATAGAGGAGTTTATATTTTATCCTAGAGGGATTTAGATAACCAACTCACTGGAGTTGGTTGATTAGGGAAGTGACAAGGTCAGAGCTTCACTTAAAGAAATTTACTTTGGCAGCAGTGTGTAAGAGGAACTGAAATAGACAGAGACTTGAGGCAGGAAGACCAACTTAGAAGCTGTTGTAATAACCAAGGCAACAGGTAATAAGAATCTTAACACCTTAAGGTGGTAGCTGTGTAAGTGTCAAGAAGGGATTGAATGTTAGAGACTTGGCAGCTGATCTGATAGCTAAGGGTTGAGGCAGAGTGAGTCATCCCGGATAATAACCAACCTGAGACACCAGAAGACTGGGGGTACCTTTAACAGAAATAAGAAAAGTCTGGGAGAGTGGAGGATTTAGAAAGAAAGAAAATAAGTTGCTTTATACATTTTGAATTTAAGATATCCATTTTGAAGTGGTAAAACAGACAACTAATCACCTGAAACTAGAGGTAAGAGATAAGGGCTAAATATATAAAAATGGAGGAAGGGGGCAACTAGATAGTCCAGTGGATAGAGCACCAGCCCTAGAGTCAGGAGGACCTGAATTCAAATCTGACCTCAAACAATACTTCCTACCTATATGACCCAGGGCAAATCACTTAATCCCAACTGCCGCACCCAAAAATAAATGAATGAATGTTTAGAAATGGGAGTCATCAGAGAGATAAAAACAACAATATTTATATAGCTCTTGAAGGTTTTCAAAGCACTTTACAAATATTATCTCATTCTATCATCATAATTATGGGAGATGGGTGTTATTATTATCCCCATTTTACAGATGAGGAAATTGAGTCAGGTTAAATGACTCATCTAAAATTGCTTAACATAGTGACTACAGCTTTCTTTGAACTTAAAATCTTTCTAACTTTAAGTCCAGCCCTCTATCTACCAAACCACTTTGTTGCCTATTAGCTATTTAAGTTCCTTAAGAGTATGAATTATTTCATCTTTTTATCTTTGTATCCCCAGTGTATATACTAAGTTATATTACCAAGCATAATGCTTGGTATATAGCAGATGCTGAATAAATGTTTGCAGATTGACAGACATATCAAAATCCCATCCCACCTTAGCAGAGATCTGGGCTATCAATGTTGTCCTTCTTTCTATTTATTATTTAGGTTTTCTGACGATAGAGAAAAAGCAGTCACATCCTGAGCCTTCTCCAGAGACAATATGATAACTGGTATGTGAAAAATCTGGACTTAGATGGGAACCCAAGCCAAACTTTCCTTGGGGAATCATATTAGTTGGTTTACAGTAAATAAAGAAAATCTTGGGTAAGACTAAATCTAGCATTGACTTTGAGGAGTTCAGTCAGGGTTGTTTCATTAAAGACCATTTGCAGATTACCAGACATAAATACCTGGGCATCTCGCCTGACAGCTAATGTTGAAATTTCCTCAGGGTGGCCCAGCCAATGCTGCTGGGAGCCAGAGTGCAGGTCTTCCACTACAATCACACAGCCACAGGTATATGCAAAAAAGCCTGTATGGAGAGAGAGGAGAAAAAAAAAGAAAACCACTTCTGGTGAGCCTAGTGACTAAGCTCAGAGGAAATGGTTCCCTCGATACCTTAAATTTCTTTAAAAAGAAAGAAAAAGAGTTCAACAGTTCAGTCTTGTCAAATCCACAGTATCCCCCAGAAATTACAAAAGCATCACATAATAATATTTATATAGAACTTTAAAGTTTGCAAAACTTTTCACCTATCTCGTTTCAGCCTCACAACAGCAAGGTAAAATTGATCCTATTACTCTTCATCATTATCCCCATTTTGCAGATAAGGAAATCAGCAAATTAAGCAACTTGGCCATCAAGACTCAGCAAGTGAGCACCTAAGGAAGGATTTGTAGCCAGGTCTTTCTCTCCCAGTACAGTACTTCATTCATTATATCATCCTGCCTCTAACATAGTCACCTTCTCAAAAATCCTTTACTTATTTAATATTTTATTTTTCCCCAGTTAGATGTTAAACAATTTTTAACATGTTTTTAAAACTTTGAATTCCAAATTCTATCCCTTCCTTCCTTCAAGTGCCTCCTTATTGAGAAGATACATGTGAAGCTTTGCAAAACATTTCCATAGGTCATACTGAGAAAGAAAACAGATCCTCCCCACAAAAAAAAAATTAAAAAGTATGCTTCAATCTGTATTCAGACACAATCAGTTCTTTCTCTGGGTATGGATAGCATTTTTCATCGTAAATTCTTTAAAGTTGTCTTAGATCATTGTATCACTGAGAATAGCAAATTCATTTACAACTGATCATCCAACACTATTGCTGTTACTTTGTACACAATGCATTTCATTTTGTATGAACTCTCAGAAGTCTTTCTAGGTTTTTCTCAAAGCAAACTGCTCAACATTTCTTACAGCACAATAGTATTCCCTCATAATTACATACCACAATTTATTCAGCCATTTCCTAGTAAATGGTCATCCCCTCAATTTCCAATTATTTCCCTGAGAAAAGAGCTGCTATGAATATTTTTGTATATATAGGTTCTTTCCCCTTTTCTTTAAAGCTCTATTTTGTTTTGTTAGTGGTATTGTTAGGTCAAAGGATATGTATGGTTTAATAGTCTTTTGAACATAGTTACAAATTGCTCTATAGAATGGTTCGATCAGTTCACAATTCTACCTACAATATATTAATGTCTCATTTCCCCCCACATTCCCTCTAATATTTGTCATTTTCCTTTTTTGTTTTATTAGCCAATATAATAGGTATAAAGTATAACACCTCAGAATTGCTTCAATTTGCATTTCTCTAAACAATAATGAGTTACAGTATTTTTAAAATATGCCTATAAATAGCTTGATTACTTCTTTTGATCATTTATCAATTGAAGAGTGGCTTTTTTTTTTTTTAAACAAATTTGCATCAGTTCCCTATCGGTCTGAGAAATGAGACTTACAATTTTACAACAATGGCTAAAGGGAAAGTTCTTTACCAAATAAGAGACAGAGGAGATCACAAAAAATAAAATTCAATTACATGGGATTGAAAAGCTTTTCCATGAACAAAATCAATAAAACTAGGATAAGAAAAAAATCTTTTCATCAAATATCTCTTGACATAAAAGATATAAAGGAAACAAGACATACATAAACAACCAGTATCATTTTCCAGTAGTCAGTAGTCAAAAGATATAAGCAAACAATTCTCAAAAGAAGAATTACAAATTTTTAACAACCATATGAAAGACTGCTTCAAATCATTAATAAGAGAAATACAAAAACAATTCTGAGGTTTAATTTCATACCCAGAAAATTGGCAAGAATGAGAAAAGTCCATTTTAGAGGTTCTATGGAGAAAGAAGTACAGTGGGGCGGCTAGGTGGTGCAGTGGATAGAGCACCAGCCCTGAAGTCAGGAGGATGTGAGTTCAAAGCTGGTCTCAGACATTTAACACTTCCTGACTATGTGACCCTGGGCAAGTCACTTAACCCCAATTATCTCAGCAAAAAATAAAGAGAGAGAGCGAGAGAGAAAGAAGTACAGTTCCTCTAATAGTATACACCAATACATTGTTAGTAGAATTATGAATTAGTCAATCTACTTTACAAAGCAATTTGGAATTATGCTAAGAAAATGACTGAAAAGATCTATATCCTTTGACCCACAGATCTCTTTGCTAGGTATATCCCCAAGGAGGTAAAAAACAAAAAAAGGTCTCATGTATGCTAAAATATTTCTAGTAACACATTCTGCAATACTAAAGAAATGGAAATAAAATAGGTTGTTAATTGATTGAGAAATGGATGAGTAAAAATGAAATAAAGAAATAATGGAATATTGCTATGCTATAAGAAATGATAACTTTGAATAGAGTTCAGAGAAATATGCCAAGATTTATATGAACTGATGACTAGTAAGCAGAAACAAGTACTGAAATCACATAAATGGAAAAAACTCCAAAGTGTAAAAGTAAATGCTATATTATTCTAAAAGCTGAGTCTGGCCTTGGAGAAGAATGAAAAAACAAAACAAAACAAAAAAAAACCTTTTTTCCTTTGATCAAATAATCAAATATATATATATACTGTTGGTATATCAATTAGTATATTAGCTATTCTTTTTTTCTTTTATTTTTCATTACAAAGGATGGTTCACTTTGGAGAGGAAGAAGGAAGGATATATATAGAAATGAAGATGATATAAAAAGTTATCAACAGGGGGCAGCTAGGTGGCACAGTGGATAGAGCACCAGCCCTGAAGTCAGGAAGACCTGAGTTCAAATCTGGTCTCAGACACTTCCTAGCTGTGTGACCCTGGGCAAGTCACTTGACCCCAATTGCCTTAGCCAAAAGCAAAAAAAAAAAAAAAAAAAAGTTATCAACAAAATCTTTTTAAAATTCAGAATACAGTATATTGCATCATGTTAATAATATGCAATCATGTTAGTTTTTTGTTTTTTGGGTTTTTTTTAATTTGACATATTTAAATCACAAAAAATCCTGGGCAGTGAAAATACAAGATAATAATTGGAAAGCTGCTTCCATTAATTAGTTCCTCAACATGTACCAATTAGTACTCTTTAGTCCTTTAGTACCAAAATGAGTTCAGGAAAAAATCCTAGATTAGAGCTGTGATATCTTTCCCAACACCAGGCCAATTTTTTCCTAGGTTGGTCCCTACCTGTATCTGGTCTCCAGACCATGTTTCCCCTTCCATTCCCATTATAACCAACAACAGCTTTCAGCCTCAACCGCTCACAGTTATTATTCGGGAAGGAGATTTTCTGAAAGAAATCAAGTATCACATTTACAAGACACATTTTTACACAAGACCTTTTGTATTTCAGGCAAAAGTGTGCTTGCATGCATACAAACACCCTGTCTTCCTTGTTAATATACACCCACAAATTCATGTACAATTCAACAAATATTTATTAAGCTTCTACTATGTGGGCTTTGTGCTGCATGCCAAGAAAGTACAAAGATGAACTAAGACATGGTTCCTGCTCCTAACAACTTTATGGTAAATAAGGGTAGGTAATACAGGTACACAGATTACAATTAGTACAAACTAGAAAAAAATGGCAAGAAAAAGATTCAAAGAGAAAAAGACAGAGAGAGAGAAATTACATCTAACTATGGGGAACAAGAAAAGACTTCAGATGAGTGTTAACAGAGTTATACCTTTTAGGAAAGAAAGTAATTTAACAGAGGATGAGAACCATGCCTTATATATCTTAGTATATCCCTTTGTATACAGTACAGTACATTTCATTGAATAAGCACTTAATTTATATTTGCTAGATGAATTAATAGGCAGAGCTGGGCTGGGGAAGAGTCCATTCCAGTTGTGGAATATGGTAAAGTAAAGGCTTAGAACAAAAGGAGGCACAAGATCAAAAAACAAGTGGTCTTCCTCTTAGTAGAGACATAACCACAGGTATTCGGTGCTGTCCAGCATGGTTTCATCCATTAATTTTGCTTAACTGATTTTGTTCATTACAAGGGAGAGTTCTATTTGGAGTGGGGGAGGGGACTGTTTATCAGGAAATAACTAAAAAAAGATATATAACACTAAAAAAAAAACCTTATAAACAGTAAGTAGTTCAGTTTGGTTGGAGTTTGTGTTTACAAATGGAATTAAAGATAAAACTGAAAAGGTAAGTCAGAAGCAGAAGGTTAAAGGATAGCTAAGAAACAGACTTTATTCAGTATGCTAAAGAAAACCCTTGAAAGTTTTTGAACAGGGGGCAGCTAGGTAGTGCCAGCCCTGAAGTCAGGAAGTGCTGAGTTCAAATCTGGCCTCAGAACTTAACACATCCTAGCCGTGTGACCCTGGGCAAGTCACTTAACCCCAACTGCCTTAGCAAAAAACCAAAAAAAAAAAAAAAAAAGGAAAGAAAGTTTTTGAACAAAGATCCATACAACTAAACCTGATCATTAGGAAAATTAAAGGGAATAACTAAGTATGAAGGCTGGATTAGAGAAGGGAACTAAAGACCAGAATACCAACTAGAAATTTATGACAGTAGGCTAGGAAGAGCTGACTAAAACATGGACGAAAGAAGTGGTGGAAATGAGAGAAGGGAAAGAATCAAAAGAGATAGTACGCAACTAGAATTATAAGGAATTGATTAACTTAACATGTACCTTCTCAATGGGGAAGAAGGAGGAAAAGTGAGAATCTGGAACTGCAAATTTTAAAAACAAATGTTAAAAATTGTTTTACATGTAACTGGGGAAAATATTAAATTGAAGAAAAAAAAGACTTGATGATAGAATGCATATGAGGGTAAAGGAAATGGAAACACAGCTGACCTGAATGTTTGTACAAGGTGATATGATTTAATAGAAAGAGAACTAGATCAGGAATTAGGAAATTAATTTCAATTAATGCCTTTGTGTGTGACCCTAGAAAATCATTTCACTTCTCTGGGCCTCTATTTCTTCACATGGGTCTACTCTTACCTTGGGAAGGGTAGATGCTTTGAATCGAGCAATAAAATGTTTGTAGGAATCAGGGCGAACATTGTTTTGGGGTTCCACAACCCTGCCATTACTTGTATCTGCCAAAGGATAAACAGTAGATACTGAATCAAAGTTTGGTCATTTTCTCTCAATTACCCTCTATCCTCACAAAAGGAAACAATCTTTAATTAATAAGTTTCTTTTTTGCCCTTCACTTAGAAAATCTGAAAGTTGATACTGAGGACCCATAAAATCAATTGATAATGAAATGATCTATACCAGAGATGTCAAACTCAAATAGAAACAGATCTCTCTGGACCATAGTCAATAAACTTAGAAAACTATAAATTAACATTATCTATATTGTGTTGTATTTTTATTTATTTTGTTAAACATTTCCCAATAACATTTTAATTTTGTTCCAGAGGCACTTGAAGTTTGATACTTTCAAAATATATGGTGGAAATTATATCAGTGGTCAAAAAGAAAGTAAGAGAAGCAAAATATAAAAATAATAATAGTAAATCACTATTTTATAGCATTTTTTTGATCGAGAAAGATTATTTTCCCCATTTTATAGGAAAGAAAATTGAGGCTCAGAGAGTCTGCACTTGGCTACAGTCATATAGCTAATAAGTGAGGAGCCTCAGCCTTGAACACAGATCTTCTGACTCCAAATTCAGTACTCTTTCTACTACATCATGATGGGACAGATAATTCATACGCTTATTAGATAATAAACCCTAATTAATTAGTTAATTGAGAATTGTCAGCCACAAGTGTTTTGAAGCCAATCTAGCACTTTCCCTAAAATATAAAAAAGCAAGAATGAAGGTCCTCTAGAGCCTACAAGAAGGCTAAACTTCCTTAAATATGAACATCACTGACCTAATTTGATCTTCCCAGGGCCACTTGCATTCCCATCTACTTTCTTCTCAACGTGGACAGACAGATTAGGGGTTTTCTGAGTGATCCCCATGATGCGGCTCTTTAAACAGATTCCTTCATCATCAGACTCTGAAAAAACATCTGTTAAAAAAAAGGCCAAATAAACTAAAAAGGAGGCTTTTTATGCACTTGTGTGCGCGCTCGCGCACACACACACACACACACACACACACACACACACACACAGCTGTAGGAGAACCACAAATGGCTTAAGATAGTTGAGCAATTATCACCATCACATTCACCAAAAATATTTGAAAACAGAAATGGAAGTTAAATGAGATTTGCAACCAGATCATAATCTCCTTTTAGACAAACATGGTTTGGATCTGGGTTTGGGCTTTTTTTTTTTTTTTTTTTTATTAAAGCTTTTTATTTGCGTAACATATGTATGGGTAGTTTTTCAACATTGACCCTTACAAAGCTTTCCGTTACAAATTTCCTCCCTAGTCCCCTCCTCTCCCCTAGATGGCAGGAAGTCCACTACATGTTAATTATATCAAAATATTTGACAAGTCGAACATATATGTATATGTTTCCATACTTATCTTGCTGTGCAAGAACAATCATATCTACAAGAAAAAAAAATCTAAGAAAGGAAACACAATGCAAGCAAACATCAATAGAGAGCATGAAAATGATATGTTGTAGTCCATATCTCATGTCCCTCTCTCTGGGTGTATATGGCCTTCTTTACTGAACAATTGGAACTGGTTTGAAACATTTCATTGTTGAAGAGAGCCATTTTTTTAAAAAAATATATTCTATAACACTTATATTCTAGGAATATAAGTACTTGGTTGCTTTTTTATATTTTGGGGGAAGGATGAGCAATGCAACTCCCACTGGATGAATTCATCTTTAAATGGAAATCATCAGCTTTCTCTTCTATAGAACACCACAATTATCCTCACCATGATTTTTCTCAGGGGGCATAGAGCTGATATCCAGACGAGGTGGGGAAGCCAGAGATGGCACAGGAATCAACTGACGAGGTACTTCATTGGTCCCAAAGGCTGCATCTCCAATCTTCTCAATATTTGATCCTAAAAACAGAAAGGGCCATTGGTCATTTCTCAGGGGATGTCAAAACCCCCTCCACCCTTTCTAACACTATGCTCCCTCCATAACAATTGTGAAAATAGTTCTTTCTTGTAAAGTTGACAAATATAGATAAATTGAGAAAAGGCAAAGTTTAGTCTATTTAGTTCTATAACTGGAAAGCCAAGACCAATGAAGGACTGGCCTGGTTTGTACCGAGGGATATACCTCTCTCTGTGTAGTCATCTTACCAAGGCACAGAAGAGTTACCAACTCCAAAAATTTGCCACTTGAGGTTTATTTTCCAGTATCAATAAGTATCTAACACTAGGACTGCACATAGAATAAAGAGTTGGCTTTGAAATCAAATGACCCGAGTCTAAACCTGCCTCTGACAAATAGTTGCCATGTGACCCTGGGCAAGTCACTTAGCTCTGTGCCTCAGTTTCTTCATTTATAAAATTAAGGGCAAGGTAGCTGATCATCTATAAGGCCCCTTCCAGTCCTAAACCTAATTCTGTGATCTTTGGCCAAAGGGACAAATTCCACTGGCCAATATGTGTATTCTTCTCTTCTCTCAACAAGCTCTAGAAAAAAAGAAATTTGGAAAACTTATCACTAGGTAAGGAGAAGCAACTCACTAGTAGCAGGAGATGAAGAGGACTCTACAGACCAATGGACACTGAAAAGGTAATGAAAGAAAAGATGTTATTATGAAATAATTATATAGACAGGAAAGGCAAGAAAATAGAAATGAAACAGTTTTCCTCCATAAATAAATCTATACAAAGTATATGAAGTCACATTTGAACTCAGGAAGATGAGTCTTCCCATCTCCTGAACTGGCTATTCACTGCGCCACTTGGCTGCCCTTAGTCTTTACATGTAAGAGAACTGATGAACTCTGAATTCATACTGAAGCATATTTTCTTTATTTTTCTTGCTTCCTGTCCCCTGTCACATGACTATGTGGTAATGTTTTACACGATTTCATATGTATAATGGGTATCATATTTCATGACTTCTCAATGGGTGGGGGAAAAGGCAAAAGGAGATTATTT
This sequence comes from Myrmecobius fasciatus, assembly GCA_023553655.1. Classification (NCBI taxonomy): domain Eukaryota; kingdom Metazoa; phylum Chordata; class Mammalia; order Dasyuromorphia; family Myrmecobiidae; genus Myrmecobius; species Myrmecobius fasciatus. Next base: position 84,768 of record JAJPUD010005987.1, on the reverse strand, counting down.
GCAATTGAAAATAAAAACTAAGGAAAAAAGGAAAAAATCATTTTAAGGGACAGTTTATGTTAAATAAAATTAAACTGTCCCAAAATAAATAAATAAATTTACAAGCTATCTTACCTGCTCTTAGATGTCTTCTCAGGTGTAGCTAAGAAGTCCCAGATAAAGATGGCATCTCCAACACTGATAATGTGCTGCTGGTCAGGAGTAAAAGCCACCCCTTGCACTGGCTCAGAATGACCAATAAATACCTGGGAGACAGAACACTAGCCACACATATGCAAACATTCCAGAGATGATGAGGTCTAATCCTTATAAATCCTAGATTCTAATTCCAATTTAGCCATGCTGTGACCTTGGGCAAATTTTTTATGTTTTTGGTATTCCAACTGTAAAAGGAAGAAAATCTCTCAACCCTCTTGGCCTTGTTTGTGGCAAGCAAAAAACTACTCTGAGCTCCTAGACATGGTAATTCACTGTTAGTACCCTGACCCAGCCAAAGGCTTCATAAAAATAGCTGGAGCTATCACAAGAGTGATATCACCTCTTTTTTTGCTCCTCTTTTCCCTTTATCAAAATTCTCAGCCTGTCTGTTTTACCCTTTTAAATTCTTTTTAAAGGTACAAGGGACTTTAACCAGAATCCTAGCTATATGCTGAGGAGGTGCAGGCAAGTTTGATGCCTTAACAATTTTCTGATCCATATAAACAAGCACGTTTGCAAATGTGCTTCAGACAAAGCCCACAATGAGTTCTGAATGAGGGATCTGCCTACTACCCAGCCAATATAAATAACAGATTCATGTAGAAATAAGCTGTGTGGTCCAGGTGGAACTCACAATCCTTGGATAAAATATGAGACCGGGAAATTTAGAGGCCAAAGGAGAGGTCTTACACCAAAAATTGTTAAGATTTCTGTAATTCTTTGCATCCTGTCTGGAAGTAGTTTGGTCATGTTCCTCACTCAGCATACCTGAAAGCTGGTGTTGAATTTCACCTGAAAGTCCCACACTTTGATGGCCCGGTCGCCAGTAGTCAAGAGGAATTGACCATTTTTACTCAGAGCCAATGCAGAGCAGGCTACTTGGTGAACATTAGATAACTAGAATGAGAAAAATATTCAGAGAACAGAAGGAAGGAAAATTTTAAAATTAAAATTAGGATCTTAAGCCCCAATTTTTGAAGAAAAAGAATTGTTAATCAATAAATATTCATTAAGTACATACTCAGAGCAATTAGGTGGTACAGTGGATAGAGCATCTACTATGTGCTAGGCATTGTGCTAAGACAGTCCTTACCCTCAAAGTGCTCACAATCTATTGGGGGGATAGGGGAACAACAAACAAACAATTAGATGCAAACAAGCTATATACAAGATAAATAATTAAGAGGGAAGGCACTGGAATGAAGAGGGGTTGGGAAAAGCCTTCCATCAGAAGGTAGAAGGTTGGGACTTGAAAGAAGCCAGGAAGGTCAGGAGGCAGAGTTGAAAAGGGAAAGCATTCCAGGCACAGAGGAAAGTCAGAGAAAATGCCCAGAAAAATGAAGTGGCTTGTTTGTAGAAAAGCCAGAAGAATAGACTGCAGAGAAAAGACTTGAGGCAGAAAGGCTCACCACTGCTATTGCAGTAATCCCAGCATGAGGTGATAAGAGTCTGCACCAGAGGGTGGCTGTGTCAGAGGGGAGATGGGGCTTATTCCCATGATGTTGCAAAGGTGAAATCCTTAACAAAGAAATCAAGTGATGGCTGACTAATGTGATTTCTTGGGGGCTGAGTTACTATGACAATTTATTTTATTCTGATTAAACTTCCCTAAGAAAAGTTTCTATTTCTCATTGTAAAGAGTTACCAGTTTGTATAAGTAGGTTGAATTACACCTATTCTAACTGCCTATCATCTTTATCCTTCCTTTTCTGTTATTGATTTTGATCTCTGCAACCCAGTGAATTATAAACTGACTTATACCTAAGAAATAAGGATATTGCACAGCAATAAGATTAGGGGATGATCAATTCTAATGGATGTGGCTCTTTTCAACAATGAGGTGATTCAGGCCAATTCCAATAGACATGTGATGGAGAGAGCATCTGCATCTAGAAAGAAGACTGGGGACCAAATGTGGATCACAACATAGTATTTTCATCTCTTTTGTTATTGTTTGCTTGGTTTTTGTTTTCTTTCTCATTTTTTTTTTTTACTTTTTTTGATTTGATTTTTCTTGTGCAACATGATAATTATGGAAATATGTATAGAAGAACTGCACATGTTAAATATATATATTGGATTGCTTGTTGTCTAGGGAAGAGAATGGGGGAAGGAAAGGAGAAAAAAATTTGGAACACAAGGTTTTGCAAGAATGAATATTGAAAACAATCTTTGCATATATTCTTGAAAACAAAAAGCCATTATTGAAAAAAGAAGAGGGGCAGATCTTTTTTCTCCTTGTTATAAGAAGAAATGCTCATTTGGAGGAATAGGAGTTATATTCAGAAATGAGTGTGATATAAAAAGAAAAGGGACCAATAAAATTAAGATAAAATAAACAACCAAAATGAAATAAAAGGTAATTTTCTTCTTTTGGGAAACCTATTTCTTATTAGGCATGCACAAATACACTAACAGCACATTTTCAGGGTATTCTTTGGGATAAAGAGAAGCACGAGGTAATTCTCACCTGTCGGATCAAGCAACCAGTTTTGACATCAAGCACCAGGACTTTGTTGGAAGAAGTAGATACTAGCAGATAGCCATTAGACACAGGAGCAAAACAAATGTCCAACGCAGAGTCTAGGTTGGTACTCTCCAAGTCCAGGATACTGATATCAATCCGAAGTAGCTTAGAAACAGAAAATGATACCACTAATTGTACAAAGTAGCTTGGATAAGAAAGAGGCCCCAGAATACCCCTATGTTATTCTTTATGTTAAGGAAAAAGCATAAACTTTCTTTGCTCTGAAAAGCACTTTCCTCATTCAGATCAGGAAAAGGACAGAAATAAAAGTATAGATACTTTATTTCTTTTGTAACAAACTACATGGGCATTCATAAAAGAAAAGCCATTAGGAATGGTCATGTTCATCATTGCCTCTCACACCCCTTCCTTTTACTGAGGCTTTGGAAATAAGTACCTGGAACTAGTACAAACAGCTCAATAAAAGCAAGAACAGGCATCCAAGTGATTAATCATGTACTCTAAAGTTCAACCATTCCACCATTCTGCCTCAGAGGCAAAGGAGGCATGTGCAGATTTTTTAACCAGCTATGAGAAATTCTTCTTGTCATATCAATCCAAAAGCTTCTCATTCCCAGTTACCTCATCTAAGGAGGGAGCATCCATAATGGTCACTGTATATTTGGAAGGGCCCACAAAGGCCAGGAGACTGCTATCCTCATTGACAACCAGGATATTGGTGCCCAACTCAGCATTCTGGCAGACCACATTACCTATCCATGAAACAAAAAGAAAGCTGAAGAGCTGCTGTGAGAGAGGATTTGTCTGAGCTCCTTACAGTTTGCTTTTTATCTAGTTCTAAAACACCTAACCACAAAGAAGCAAACTTCGCAAGATGAACCTTGAAGCTGCCAAAGTCTTACTTTTCTGAAGAACTACCCTTAGGTATGTGTACATGGTGCAGTCAAACACAATGCCAATGACCTTTAACACTAAATACTTAAACAATACCTAAACTCTACTAAATATAAGTTTCAGTAATTTTAGCTAGGGTAAGGAGATAAAATTAAACCAGTGCCCAGGAAACAGGCTACCTACAGATGTTTGTTTTACTGGGAGTGAACAGAGGAGGCTAGATGACAGCCCTAGAAAAAAGTTTAATATAGGCATCAAAGATACCAAGTTAACTGGTCATGGCAGGAAATCCTAGGTCACTACAGTCACAAGTCTACTGAGAAAAACTGAGTTTGGGAAGAAAGGAGTGAAGTAAATGGCAAGCCTTACTTAGCATTCTGAGGACGTTGTACTTTTGGGTGGAACAGTTATAGAGAGCCAGGATCCCCTGGGAACAGGAACTGTACATGAAGTTGCCATCTGGTGACACTGTCAAGCCTGTAATTGCTCCTCGATGCTGCCTGCATGATATGCAAAACAAGGCCCATGACTTAGGCCACAGGAAATCCTGTGAGGCCTAGAGGCTAATGAATACAGCACTGACCTTCCCATTTACTTCTGTGTACCATGTGCCAGGAACCCTCACCAGGACCCATCCTCATCAACTGAAGGAGGGGCTTCAATTGTGTTTCATGGTGGGGGGGGAAAGAGGGGGAAGGGTGCCAGTGGACCAATGACCTGCCTTTAGAGCTGGGAGAAGGACAATATGAAACCCTCCAAAAGTTCTCTTCCCTCTCAAAGAAGGGTGATGATAGTCTAGGAAAGCTTCTCTAGCAAGCAAAACCAAGAACTTCTAAGAAGATTTTACAATCAATAGGCACATACATACACACACACATATATGCATATGAAATTTCCCTTTACAAGGGGGTAGATAGGCTCTTTTCAACAATGAAATGTCTCAAACCAGTTCCAATTGTTCAGTGAAGAAAGCCATATATACCCAGAGAGAGGGATATGAAATGCGGACCACAACATATCATTTCCATGCTCTCTACTGATGTTTGCTTGCATTGGGTTTCCTTTCTCAGATATTTTTTTTTCATGTAGATACAATTGTTCTTGCACAGCAAGATAAGTGTGGAAATATGTATACATATATTCGACTTGTCAAGTATTTTAATATAATTAACATGTAGTGGACTTCCTGCTATCTAGGGGAGGGGAGGGGACTAGGGGGAAAATTTGTAACGGAAAACTTTGTAAGGATCAATGTTGAGGAACTACCCATACATATGTTATGCAAATAAAAAGCTTAAAAAAAAACAAGTAGGTAAATAAATCATAACTAGTAAGAACAGGAAGTGGGCAAGTGTGGAGCAGAATCCAGAAAAAGGCTTAGTTTCACAACTAGAACATTGATTGGGTTGTACTCATATAATTCCAAAACCTTCTACTAAAAGGGCACCCTGCTTTCTTTGCTCCCTAGCTTAGAGAAAAAAGAGGGATATCAGCTCTGGCCAGATTCCACAAAAAAATGACTGCATACCCGATCTTAAGCTTCTCAAAAAAAATAACATGGACACTAAGATCCAAGTCCAAAATAAATTTCTCTATCAGCAGGCTAGAGCTGATAAGTCAGTCATTCTGAGTTATGAGACAATGCCACTAAGACAACTATTACCAGTGACATTTGCACTACAAAAGCTCTAGCCTACTCACGTACTTGTATTCCACCAGAAGATCAGAGGCAACCAAGCTGAAGGATCTCACTACCCCATTGCTGAAACCACAGATAAAGACCTGCTGTGTGGGATGAAAGGTTATGGCACAGGGGGTCTCTTCAGTAGTGGTGAAATCATAAAGCTGGAGACAGAAAAGGTCCAAAGCAGGATAAATTAAGATGGGAATATAAACCCTGCAACAATCATCATCATAGTACCATATCCCAAGCCTTCACACATCAGAGATCCAAGTCCACATTAAACTAGATAAGAAGATGTAAAGAATAAATATTTTTTCTAGAAGAACTACAACTAGACAGATTCAGGACTACTGACAAAAATGAAGTATGACTTACTAAATAAATCAAGCTGGTTAAACATTTCATATCAGATGCTATCTATCATTGTCCAGCAGTAGGCACAATAAAGACTGACGGCTTTATATTCTTTAAAGTATTCCTATTTTAAGCACAAGTTACAAACATTCTCTACCTGTTGCATAGTCACCAAGTCCCATATTCTAATGGTGTTATCCTGAGAGACAGTGGCTAGTTGTTTCCGGTGTCCTTCTACAGCAAATGCCAGGATCAAATCAGCATGTGACCGCACAAGTGTGCTATACCCTCGCGACTGGATGTCCAAGAAACCCAGGTTTCCAGTGGAGGTAGTAGATAGGACTCGAAGTCCATCTGGACTAATGCACACTGAACTAACTGCTCCTTCATGCTCTGGAAGGGAAAAGGGGGACAGATGAAGAACAGACATAAAAACAGATGAAATCTTCCCTATGTTTCTACTGATTAGAAAACCAGTGACAGAAACTGACCAATATTACATTGTGAAATTTCAAAATGAAGGACTGGATCTAATAAGTTCCTCTCCTCCAAGATTAGAAGGAAAGCAGAAAGCTGGGGGGAAATTTTTTATAACCAGTGTTTCTGATAAAAGTCTCATTACTAAAATATACAGAGAATTGATTCAATTTATAAGAATACAAGTCACTTCTCAATTGATAAAATGGTCAAAGGATGTGAACAATTTTCAGATGAAGAGATTAAGCCATGTTGCAAACTATCTTTGCATGTATTTGGAGAAATAAAATACTATTAAAATTTTTTTTTAAAGTTTCTCTGCTAATGTCAGATTGAGTTTTGTTTTTTACTCTCAAGCTTCAGTGTGATGTAATGAAACAAAGGCAATGTAATTGAAAGTAGAAAATCCGGGTCAGAGTCATTTTCTAATTACATGATCTTTTTTTTTTTTTTAATTTATTAATACTTTTTATTTGCAAAACATATGTATGGGTAATTCCTAAACATTAACCCTTACAAAGCTTTCTGTTACAAATTTTTCCACCCTACTCCCCACCCCTCCCCTAGATGGCAGGATATCCACTACATGATAATTATGTTAGAATACTTAAGAAATCGAATATATGTATAGTTATTGCCACACATCATTTTTTGTGCAGGAGAAATCGTATCTACTCTAATTACATGATCTTGAGCAAGCTGCTTCACCTGAGTATCAGCTCTTTCCTTTGTAAAATATATCTGTAATATTCCCTTAGTATCCATCAGATGAATAATAAAAACTGCTGATATTTAGAGTCTTTCCCAGTTTCAAAGTGTATTACAAACTCAATTTCATTTCATCTTTACAGTCAAATTATCTCAGGTTTATAGATGAGGAAACCAAAATTAAAAAAAAAAAAGATGACATTTCTTTTTTTGTTTGTTTTGGTTTTTTTTGTTTTGCTTTTTGTTTTATTCAAATAACTGCAATTTATTCTTTTTTAACAATGTCAGATTTTCAATATACAAAGAATAGATAAGAAAATTATGTTAAATGAGAATTTGTTACACTTTTTAAGTGTATATTAAATTTAACATGGTAGTAACTAACATGCTTGTCTTTGACTTTTTTCTTTTTTTTTAATATTATTTTCTTTTATTTTATTTGCAAAACATATGTATGGGTAATTCTTCAACATTAACCCTTACATAGCTTTCTGTTACAAATTTTTCCCCCCTACTCCCCACCCCTCCCCTAGATGGCAGGATATCCACTACATGTTAATTATGTTAAAATACTTGACAAATGGAATATATGTATACATATTTCCACACTTATCATTGTTGTGCAAGAAAAATCGTATCTACACGAAAGACATATCAGATAAAGGAAACACAATGTAAGCAAACATCAATCGAGAGTATGAAAATATTATGTTGTGGTCCACTTTTCACATCCCTCTCTCTGGGTGTATATGGCTTCCTTCAGCGAACAATTGGAAGTGAAGCATTTGAAATATTTCATTGTTGAAGAGAGCCATGTCCATCAGAATTGATCGTCATATAGTATTGTTGTTGCCATATATAATGATCTCCTGGTTCTGCTCATTTCACTCAGCATCAGATCATCTAAGTCTCTCCAGGCCTCTCTGAAATCGTCCTGCTGGTCGTTTCTTACAGAACAATAATATTCCATAATATTCATATACCATAATTTATTCAGCCATTCTCCAATTGATGGGCATCTATTCAGTTTCCAGTTTCTAGCCACTATAAAAAGGGCTGCCACAAACATTCTTGCAAATGTGGGGCCCTTTCCTTCCTTTATGATTAAAGATGACATGATTTCAAGGGAACCTAACTAGAAAAACAGCAAGATTCAAATCTGTCTCCAGGGCTCTCTGGTTATTTCTCTCAGCTAAAAGGGGGATCTAAAGTTAAAACAAGTCACTTACCTGCCTCCAAAAAGACAGATGAAAAGTCCAATGGCCAGAGTCTCAAATAGCCATCCTCAGAGCCCATGGCACAGAAGGTAGAAGAAATACTGATGCTGTTAATGGCAATCCCTAAGCCTGAAAGTGGAAATCAATCTGTATCAAGCACAATAAATGGCCAAGAAACACTATGTCACATGTATCTTTCACAATCAAGTCTGAAAATAAGAGAAAAACATGAAACAAAATGTTCAATCTTCTTTTCTCTCTTCTTTGTGAAAGAAACACTTCTGTCAGAAATTAACAAGCTAAAGACCTGAATGATGGTAACAACCTGCAGACTATTTCTCCCAAAAAAAGGGACCAAATTGTTTCATAAATGAAGTAAATTTCATTCTCCTTAAAGATGACAGATTTAGAGGTAGAAGCCACTTCAGAATCATCCAGTTCAACCTCTTCATTTTGTACATGAGGAAAAGAGGACCCAGAATCACACAGATAGCAAGTGGCAGCTGGGACTTGAATCTAGGTTTCTTGACTCTCGGTCCAATCCTTCCATTTCATAAGAGTTAGTGACAGCTGACATTTCCTATTGTGGAGGTAACTAGGGTACCTACATCTTGAAGAAAATATGACTTTGGGAATATCTTGCATCACTCCCTCTCCAATTTCTACATGATAAAGATTACAGAATGAAGTGTGTGCTTCCAAGCATATCTAGATCCAGCCTTAGCTTCTCACTGCCCCTTTGATACCTCAAGCTATTTCCCAGGACATTAGGTTCCACTCGATGCAACAGCAGCACAGAAAGGTAGCCAATGTAAAAAGGCATAATTCCAAGTCCCTTATGATTACACACACACCCCCCCAAGACCAAGGACTATAGCTCTGAACAGTCAGATCTCTTAATCATGTCAAACTATACTGTAGAATTCAAAAGAAACAGAAAACACAGTATCTACCTGCTCTGAGACCCTCATTTTCCATCTGCCTCAGCAAATCAACACTACATTTCAACAAATAAACTCCATTCTGCACCTTAATCATCACTGCCAACTTTCCTTTAAATACAGGTTTCAGCACAGCTGTCTTGAGAACTTGGTGACAAGCACTCATCCTTGGTTTTACAGACTGTTCGAATTGGAAGAATCCTTTGTCATGTTACTTCAGGCAACTAAACCGTGACAAAGAATATTGATGTGTACCCGAGTTGAATGTCTGCTTCTCTTTCCGATGAGCAGGCTGAATTAGTGAAGGGAGGAGTCGACGGGCATTTTGGATAGTAACACTCTTGTAGTTGATTTCTAGAATATGACCACTCCGGCTACAGACAAAGCTGAAAGTCACAGAAAATAAGCTGGAAGAGTTAAGACAGTGGAGATTCCCACCCTCCCAATGCACAGGGTATGGGCAAGCAGCAGGCATGAAGAACTGAAAAAGATTTAAATCCTTGTGAAGTTTCATGTGAGAATGACTCAGTTAGCTGAAGCCTTCTGTCTGTGTAAACCACTTTACTTTAAAGCTCAGCAGGGACAGGGACAGGTGGTGTGTCACCCTGGCATTGCTGCTGGCTTTCTTCCAACATCTGACCTCTGACATATTTGGCCCCAAGGTACTGAGCATGAGCTAGGTTAGTTAGAATCCTTACAGTGTCCGATCTTCAGGTTCTCGATTGGCGACAAGCCCTTCCTCAAAGGCAAGATCTGTGAACTCCAGGGCATGGTACTCTCCCAGATTTACTGGACATGACCGCAGGGTAGCCCCTCGAATCCTCCATAGTCTGATGTTGTCTCGACCACATGACACCATCCTGTTACACACAATCCCAAGGAGGAAAGCAGCAAAGAGAATGCTCACTTCATTGCTTTCTAAGGAATGTACTAGGGTAATGCTATTGATGGAAGAATCTAGTTTTCAATTATGACTGGCAGAGAAGGAGAAAGAAAACTGGCCTTTGAATCAGAAAGCCTATGGGTAAAGTCTCACTTTGCCACTTACTGTATAATTCTAAGTAAATCACTTCAGTTCTTTAAACCTCAATCTGCTCATCTGTAAAATGGAGATAATACCTATATGTCATTGGATAGTTGTAAGGTAATCTGTCAATTATAACATGGTATAGAACCAGGAATTATTATTTGATGATCTGCAGACAGTTCTGTTTCTCCTTGACTATTGGTCATTACACTATTTGTTAGCAACACTAACAGAAGCTGAAAAAATTTTGTAAGATGATGAAACCCACTCTAGACAATTAGGTTAACAGTTCTGTCAAAAGGCTGAAACTAAAGACTTAATTCTTCATACTCTCCTGATTTCCACAAGAGTGGATAATTGAGATGGAGCTATAATGGAGGCAAAAGAAGCTGAGCTGACAGCTTTTCACAACTTCATGAATAAATGGTGCCACAAGCAATTTCCCCATCACTAAAATACTTCTCTTCCTCATTACCTGGTATCATCAAAAAACGCAATCTTCAAGGCCTGGATGTCCACATCCGTGTGGGCCTTCGCAAGGACTGTCACCTCCCCTCTGTGGCTCACAGAGGCTGTGTTCCACACCACCAGCATCTGTAGCAGGTCACCAGCATAAGCATGCTCACAATGCTAACCTGACAGCAGGGCTATCAGAAAAAAGACATCCTACTACCACTCAGGAATGCCAAACTTCATTTCTGAGGTCAGCACTAAAGGAGCTGGGTCCACCTGACCATTTCTGGATAGTCTCCAACCAGAAAATGAGATATTTAGTAAGGCAGGCAAGTCAGACCTTTCCCTCAAATGAATCTGAGGCCAATATATGGTAGCCCTAACCCCATGCTGATGATATTTTCTTTACGTTATAGATTCATATTGTTTCTAATCTACATAAAGTTAATTTATAAATTAATCTCTAGGGATAACATGGCCACAAACCCTAAGATAACATGTGAATCATGAAGTCCCATTACACCTAAATAATTACAACACTAAATATAAAATCCTATTACCGTTTTCCCATGTCTATCCTTTCCAACACCACAGAGGATAGTCCCACTGTAAGAAAAGCTGAAAATGGAGAAAACATAGTGTTATCCCAGCAAGTCTGCTAACTTAAGATTATTTAGAACTCACATACATCAATGGGAATAGTCAGGAAAAAAATTAAAGAAACCCAGAAACCCTCCTTTCCAAGAAACCTACCTGAGGAAGCATAAGGAATGAATTTGAGTTTTAAATATTGACAGACATTTTCCTGTTTCAAAATTCCAAAGTCGTACCATGCTCAGGGAACCCATCTGTGATGATGCCAGCAGAGTACTGTTCCCATTAAATGTGAGGGAAGAAACCTACAAGAAACATTAGCCTTGGGCAGAACACATCTCATAAAACACTTCTTAAGGAAGAAAAGGGAAACAGTTGTGAACTATCTATCCTAATAATGCTAAAACTTTCTTAAATCTCCACAGCCTAAGAAATGACAGGATGCAAGGAGTTACTTCTGCCCTATCCCCTGGATCTTAAGAAGGCAATTTTTCAGGAAGGAAATGAGCTTACCTTATCTGTGTGACCAATAAAGAAGCGCTGCTCTCCAGTCTCAACAATTAAGGCCACAATTACAGCATGACAAGGATAAACCAAATAGGAACCATCCTTAGACCACAAGGCCTACAGCATAAGGGTCAAGTCCAAGAAAGAAAAAGGTCGTTAAAGAATCAGAATTAGAAAATTTCATAATTGCCCATGTAGGTTGATCCACCAAAACTCGTGGCATTCCCCCAAAGTGGGAGGTTAAGCAAGATTATGAAATCAGGCCAGCAGCCCAGACAAGATATGAGTAGGATACCCATTATCTCATACCACATGCAAATCAATAGGTAACAATGAATAAAAACTGGCCAAATCTCTTAAGAACATACATACAAAGCATTTCTTTAAACAAAATGGAAGTTCTTAGCCTAAGAGCCATCTCTGAGGTGATTAGGAATTTATGTCAATGTAGTCTCAAAAAAAATTAAGAAATAATATTGAAGAAGTCAATTAACTTTCAAAGAGGCAGTTTAAACTCAGTGACGTAGTCAAGTTTTAATGTAGGAGTTCTAGTTCACAGAACTTCTTTCTATTATAAAGGAAATTTTCCTAACATTCATTTTTTTTTCAATTGAGTTCCAAATTCTCTCCCTCGCCCCAGGACTCTCCCATAGCTACTGAGAAGGCAAACAACGTTTTCTACTTTTACACATGAAGACATGAAAAACATGTTTCTACTAAAGGTACTTTTTCATGATACAAGGGATATTTAAAAGAAAGTTCATTTCATATTCAGATACTGACTCGCTCTCAAAAATATTTGAAAATTTAACCCCAACACCTGTTCACTGACCCATTTGGTACTGCAGCCTCCAAAGCCAATAACTCCCTTTAACTTCAGGATCGGGTCAGGCAGGAGACACTAAAACAAATGAATAAACATACTGAGATCTAAAACATTATACTACTTTCAACTTTACCCACAGGGAAGACTTTTCAACTACCAGGACAAAACTAAACCTTTTCCACTCTATATGGAATAACAGGAGGCATGTGTTACAACATCCAATCAATCAACAAGGAAGATGACTAGGATTAAAATTTCTTTTCTAAGAAAAACAGAGGATAAAAAATTCTTTTCTAATAAGGAGTGAGATAAAACTTATTCCATAGCCAAGAAGGAACCTGAATGTCATTTCTTACTACTTGCCTTAGATTAAAAGCTGATATTGGTACAGTTTACATCCACATCTCTAAAGGCCAATTTCATTTCAAAGCAGGACCCAAACCCAAAAAAACAAAACACTGCCTCAGTATGAAGAGAAGGAACTGTTTCCTTACTCTGTGCCGAGATGAGCTCTTAGTAGAAATGGTTTCTGATTTGGTCAGCCTTGGGTTTCCAATCTGGATAACAAAAGAAAAGTGAGAGACATGGGAAAAGAACTACAGGGAAATAGCCTAATTAACATGATCTATAACAATCTTATGAGAGCAAAAGATCAGACTTGAGAGGGTGGTTTAGGTGGCCCATAAATAAGACAGATATCCACAGAAATGAGAACCAGCAAAAGTAACACTGAGATCTCTTCTGAGGCCCATGGAATCACCCCACTAGCCCACAAACCTTTCTGCATCTTGCCACCAAAACCATAAACCTTCAGAAGAAGAGTTACTTTTAAATGAATCATCTAGTGATTATTATGGGACAAATAACTCTTCAATGGACTATCTGAACTCTCTTCTATAAAAAGGTTCACTGGGTTTCCAGTTGCTCCCAGTGCTGTGATGAGAAACCCAATTTTGCCAAAATGTGATAAAAGCTGCACATAATGCCTACCTCACCTAAGTCAGGGTCTTCAAGGATGGTGGGCCCCTTGCCCAATTTGTGAACATACACATCAATGCCACCATCATTTGCCGCACATGTGACAGTGGCATCTCCACCAGCTAGAACTCCTTTTCTGCAGCCCTTCTGATCGCCAAGGTGTGAGATTTCTAAGTGTCCAGAGGTCAAATTTACCTCAGGGATAGCCTTCTGAACTGAAGAAACTCGATGTGACCACTAAGTTAAAAAAAAAAAAATCATTAGCCAATGATCTGATCCTACCATTCTCGCAGGTTCCTAGAATCAACAAAATCAGAAGAGAAAATTCTAACTGTTTTGGAGACTAAGTACCAAAAAAGAGGGTAAAGAAAGCTGATACTCACAGCCATGGGGCTAGTTATCTGCTGGATGAGTGACACTCTATCTTGAATGGCTCTGCTGTCAGTAACCGGTTGCAGAAACTGTTGGACAGGCTCCTGAGATCCTAAGGCAGGAAAACAAAGGCCGTTGTGACTGATTTCAGCACTAAAAGTTAGTCAAAAAAGACCTTTATTCTTTATTTTATTATTATTATTATTTATTATTATTGTTGTTGTTATGGATTACCTGACAGTCTAAGATACTATATAGGCATCACTGCTGGTTTGCCTAGAGCAGAGCTTCTTAAACTATTTTCACTCACAACTACTTTTTCGGCCTGAGAAATTTTTATGAGATCCCGAGTATATAGGTACATAAAACAAGTATATAAATCAAACATTTACAGATAATAAACAACAAAGAAATTTACTTTAAAACAATTCTTTGTTATACATACAATTTTATCATTTATTAAAGATATAAGCAAACTTACATACCAAACAAACTTACATACTTACTTTTACATTAAAAATTAAATCTTGGCAAAATATTTGATAATTTTTACTGTTGCCAAATTTCTCACAACCCTCACATTCAGATACACACCCTCACATGAATAAGGACTCACAGTTTAAGAAACTTTGGTTTAGAGAAAGATAAAGCAGACTAGCTCAAAATAAGAAAATTCACAAAAACTTAGACAAAATTAGCACTGTCTACCAGCTGAATTGGCAACCTCAGAAGGTTGTTCTAACACAGTTCTAGCACTGATAACTGCTTGTTGGGAAAGTTAAGTGAGGATTCATGTTCCAGCTAGAAGTCAGACCAGAAAATGATCTCTACAATCCTTTCAAATCTGAAATTCTATAGGTTTAAGAGCCAGAATAACCTCATTGCTCTAAGTTTCTCTAACACATGAAGCTAGCCTCACCCAAAATGCCCTACCTGCTCTCCCCAGTTTATGTATACCTGATGTATGACGAAGACAGCTTTGAACTGAATCATGGAGCATTTGGGAGTCATCAGTAGGAAACCTTGAATAAGGACAAAAGGAGAATCACTTTTCTAGTAGACCAATTCTCCAAGTGTGATCCAAAGGCTTCTGGGGTCTCTGAAACTTTTTCAGAGAATTCACAAAGTCAAAACTATTTTGATAACAATACCAAAACTATCATTATTAAGATTATTAAGATACTTCTCCCTTTTCTAATTACAAATCTGTATGAGGCTGGATTTTCTTCATATATTTCAACCAAAATGACATATTACAATACATTGAATACAAAAGCAAATATGAAAATCCAGCGGTCTTCTGTTAATCCAGATATTAAGATTTCAAAAATATGTAAAAAAAAAAAATGCCACTCTTCTCACTAATTTTTGTTTTAAAAAGTTTTTCATTAAAAATATGTTGACATGTAATGGGTTTATTTTATTATCTTTTAATGAATAAATATTTCTAAAATTTGTCAACTTTAATTTCTAACATAGTAAATATCTGTAGCTATAACCTACATGCACAAAAATTCTTCACGGTTCTTAATTTTGAAGAGTAAAGTCTTGAAATAAAAAATTTGAGGATCCAAGTTCTAGTACATTACTCGTATTGTGTGTACAATCTTATACTCCTCAGGAGAGAGAGAAGAATGTACTAGAAAGACTAGGAAAAATGGCACTATTTCCACAAAACATTATAAGAAGATTCTCTGATACAATAAGCAGCTCATGCTCAGAAGCTGTAAGATACATACCTGATAAACATATAATGATCATGCCATTTCTCCCCCTTTGGAATAGGAAATGACATTTCTCGAGGCATGGGGTTTAGAGCCAGTTTGGCCTGTCGAACTTCTGAGAGGGTGACACCTACCCATGGGTAGAAAAAACAAGAATCTAAATATCTGGTTACCCAAACTAGCTGACAATTATACTCAGCCTGCTTTCTATCCCCATAGCCAGTTAGGAATTTCCCACTGTCAAGAGAACATTAGCAGCTAGAAATTTCTAGCTCTGTTAATCTGGGAATCTGGTACATGTCAGTAAGTCTAAGTGAAGAGTCAGATTATAATTATGATCAGTACTGTGTACTTAGTATATATATATGTTTATATATTAAATATTTATATGCATATGACAGGTGTCAATATAACTATATACACATGATATAGACATACATAGAAAGACATCATCATGTTTCTACATATAGCACTGAGCACCAGGAATAAAAGGTATAAGCTATGATCTCTGCCCTAGAGGGATTTATATCAAATTGAAGAATCAGGATACAGTAAGAATAAATTCAGAAACAGAAGCATATTTGTGATGTACCAACTGAGTGGTTCACACTTACAGTTCAGAATAGAAAGCAATCATTGTAAACAGGGGTAACTGGGCATTTAAAAAAGAATAAGGTTTAGAGAATGGGAAACATAAGGTATGCTCAGGGAACAAGTTGTAGATAGGTTCAATTGGAATTAAGGTTCATACAGCAGAGATACACGAAAAAATACAAGTAACGAGATAATTCAGTTCAATCCAAAAACACTATATATAAATATATATATAGACTAGTCTGCCTGTCTGACTCTCTCTCTCTCATACACACACACACACACACCCCTCAAGGAACATCCTTGCTGGTTGAGATGAAGGAGAAATAACATATATAGATAAGTAAATAAAAGGTAGCATGGAGAGGAGGGAAAAGAACACTAACTGGGAGGAAGGTGAGATTAGAGAGAGACAGGAACACCAGGTTAAAGAATACGGATTTAACCTCATCAACAACAGAAAACCACTGAAGGTATTAAATGGGACAGATATTATATATAAAGTGGTATTCAGGAAGAAATAATTCAGTTAAAATGGAAAAAGTGAATAGATGTAAGAACAACTCAGTTCCCATACAAGTATTCCAGTAATGATTTTTTTTTAAGTGCCAGACTAAATAATGATTTAAAAAAATACAAAGGGAAACCATATTAATTACCATTACCCAGCCCTGGATGAAGGAATAGTTAGAAGCTGCAGGGCACTAGGAAGAAATCTAGCTAGAGAAGCAGAGCAAACACTGAGTCTGGAGGTCAACAAGGACATCCCTATTACACTTCAAAGACACTGGGTGTGAGAAAGTTGTCAGGGAGCAGCAGGATCAGAGGGTTCTAACAAAGAAGTTCTAGGACAAGAAGATACATATAGGGGTTGACAAAGATCCAGAGGGCAATAGTCAGTCTACAACTCTGGGGCTCTGAAAGTTTGCAGCATGCTGACGTCATCCATTACCCCTAAGGACCTTGTAGAATGCATCCTCTGTACATAGAAGACACAAGTGGGCTTTATGTCTGAGCACAGACATCAGTGGAAGTAGAAGCCATCAAGAGAAGTCTGACCATAACACAAAGTCCCAATAAAGAAAGTAAGGCTGGATATATAAGGAAACAGAAAGTGCTGAAAATAAATTCTATGGTTCAATCTTGAAATATCCAAAACATAAATCCAAAAGAAAGATTAACTTCCCAATAACTGCAGAAATGCGATGGGAGAACATTGCAGGTATGGGTAACAACCAGTAGAAACACTTTGTAATGAAAGGACATGGAATGTGTTATGCAAGTCAAAGCAAGAAGGTCAATGTCACTGAATTGCAGAGTATGTAGGGGAGTAAGGTCTAAGAAGACTGGAACCAAGTTATCAAGAGCTTTGAATGCCAATTAAGATTTTGTTTTAGATCTTAGAGATAATAAGAAGCTTATTAAATGGGGGGGGGAATAAGTTGATCAGATCTGAGCTTTAAAGATATCATTCTGGCAGCTGAGTGGGAGACTTGAGGCAAGGACATTAAGCAGAAGTTACTGCAAGATTTCAAATATAAAGTGATGAAGGATGAAGACCCATACTAAAATAGTAGCAGTATCAGCAAAGTCTACAAAGGTAAAATCAACAGGACTTGATAACAGATTTGATATCAGGGATTGAGAGAGAATGAGGATTGAGGATAACATGTAGGTTGTGAGCCTAAGTGACTGGGGGAAGAGTGATAGCCTTAATAGTAATAGAAAAGCTGGGAGAACTTTGGGGAGATAAATCAGTTTGGTTTTGGATATGTTGGATTTAAGATATCTATTGGATATCCAGTTTAAGATATCTAAAAGGCAATTGGAGATTTAGGTCTGGAGGTCATGAAAACTAATGATCAACATAGAAAGAGAAGGGAAGATCAGAACAGAGTTACGAAGAATACCATTTGTTGAACTGGAGGAAAACCTAGCAAAGGAAACTGAAAAGCAGTAATCAAGATATGCAGGATGAGAACCAAGGAAGGAGTGTTACAAAAACCTAAAGAGAAAATAATATCAAGAAAAGGAGGATGATATACAGTATCAAAGGCTGAAGAGAGGTCAAGGATGAAAACTGAGAAAAGGCCATTAGATTTGGCAATTAAGACACCACTGGTAACTTTGGAGAGCAATTTTAGTTGAATGAGATCAAAAGCCAGACTGCCAAAAATTAAGAAAGAGGAAAGAGAGTAAGGTATTAATTTTAGACAGCTTCCATGAGGAATTGAAACACAAAAAAGAAGAGATACATGTAATGACAGTTACAGAGGACAGATGGATCAAGTTTTTTTGAGGATGAGAAAGATGGGCATATTTGTAGGCAAAAAGGAAGTAGCTTATAATAAAGAAGGAGAGAATAAAGGCAGAGTGGAGTTAACATGGGGCAATAAACTGCTGGAAAAGAAAAGGTATAATGGAATCACTTGTGCATGTAGAGATTTGCCCTGACAAGAACTACCTCTTCAGGTAAGACAAGGGTAAAGGAAAAGAAAGTTGAACAAGGCACCTGAGAAATGAGAGATGAGGAGAGAAGTGGAAGCTCTCAGCAAATGGACTGAATTTTTAAGTGAAACATGTGGTAAAGAGAGAGTGAGTGAGGAAAGGGGAGCTACAGAAGGTTTGAAAGGGATGAAGAGACTTGGAAAAGCTACTAGGGTGAATAGGATAGAAAATCATTTCAGGGGGCAGCTAGGTGGCGCAGTGGTTAGAGCACCAGCCCTGAAGTCAGGAGAACCTGAGTTCAAATCTGGTCTCAGACACTTAACATTCCCTAGCTGTGTGACCCTGAGCAAGTCACTTAACCCCAACTGCCTCAGCAAAAAGCAAAAAAAAAAAAAAAAAAAAAAAAATCATTTCAGGAGTTAGAAGGATCTTGGAGAAAGCAAGTCAAAATGGAAAGGATAAAGATCAGATTATAAGTTAAGTGGGTGGAGAAAAAAGGAAAACAACAAATATAAATTACTCTTTCTAAAAGTTTGGCAGTAAGATGAGAAAGGAAGATCAGAACATAAAGAAAATAGTAGGATTTAAGAAATTTTTTATTTTTAAGATAAAGTAGATTTCTGATCAATACAGTAATCTATCACACTTCCAAAGGACTCATAATGAAAAATACTATTCACCCCCAGAAAGAGATTTGATGAATTTGAACTAT
Organism: Myrmecobius fasciatus; assembly: GCA_023553655.1. Classification (NCBI taxonomy): domain Eukaryota; kingdom Metazoa; phylum Chordata; class Mammalia; order Dasyuromorphia; family Myrmecobiidae; genus Myrmecobius; species Myrmecobius fasciatus. The sequence continues at coordinate 65,572 of JAJPUD010005987.1, read as the reverse complement.
TAAGTGCAGACTAAAGCATTTTTTTTCCATTATTTTGCATGACTTCATTTATATAATGGGTATCATATTTCTTGTTCTCTCGATGCAGAGGGAAAGATTTGGAATTAAAAAACAAAACAAAAATAAGTAAGATAGAATAGATCTGAGTATATTTGTAGATAAGAAGAGAAGAAGCAAGTAGAGGAGATGAGAAAAAAATAATTTAAGGTGTTCAATTTAAATTTCCTAAGAGCCATTTTCCTAGCTTCAACTCTTCACCTGGATCAAAAGACAGGTCACTGGTATAGATATTTTTCACCAGCTGATTGGCACAGAGCTTGATACTCTTTATATGGCTGTAACGTCGATTCAGATATAGCATTAGAATGACCTGGAGATCTAGTTGAAGGCAAGTCCATCGCACACACCTGGGAGCTGCACCAATAAGGTCTGGAAATCAGAAATACCCAGAGTCAAATATATGACCAGAACCTCATAGGGATATAAACAATTAGTCTGCAACATTTTCCTAGAGAGCTATCAAGACTATCCTCTTAAGTGAGTCCCTTTTCCATACTAATCCAGAAAGAATGAATTAGAAAATTCAAGGAAAAAGGTATATTTCTTAATGCAATCTCAGTGATATGGCATACATATTCTTCTGCTTGCAAACAAGTCTTTTCTTATCCCCAACACACATCTCTTCCTTCCTCTTGTTCTTTCATTGTCATCATTCAGAAACAACCATCAAACAGGCAGATCAGCAAAAGGCCTATTTTGCTCAAAAATACATTTAGTTCATCTAATTCCTGAGTATAAATTTCTCTTTAACAAGATGGAAACACTTCAGAGGCTATCTTATTCAGGATTGCTGAAGAAATCTAGCACCATCTTCTACAATGACATCTCAAAGACTTCTTTCTTGATGTGGAAGAAAGAACACTGGAATCAGTATATCTGGAATTGAATCCTAGTTCTGCTATTCTCTAACTATATAACCCTGGACAAAGAATGATCTCCATGATTATGTGTAACATGAACATAGTAATACTTGTACTACCTATAGAGAAAATCCTGGATAAACTTTAAAGTACAATGTAAATATAAACTAGTATAACATGAATATTCAGGGTGCCCCTGGATCAACCTGTCTTAGAAGTCTTCGCAAGCCCTGTAGTCTCTTCATAAATGAAAGGGAATTGAAGCCAGGTAGATGTGGACTTGAACTCCTTAAAGAGGTTGGAGAATGAGATTCGAATCACTTGGCTATCCTGAGAAGAGAGATGTGTAACCCGTTCAGGAGATGTGGAGGTAAAGATAGACATGTTCAAGTAAGCACAAAAGAGCGAATAAATAAATGTATCTCAAAGGATACATTCTTGCCTTTTGTCCCTTCTTATTATCACCTTACATTTTCACAGTGTGGTCATCTAACTCAAATACTTATTAACTCATCTGAATGACATGAGAACCATATAACAAAATGTGTCTCACGTATACCTCAGTAGTCACATCCAAGTGGACAACAAAGTATTTCGTGGGAATAGGTCTGAAAAGTAGGTAGAAGTAGCGCCCTGTCAGTCCCAGAGACTGGGTGCTAGTTTTTGGGAGTTGGATAAAATTGCCCGCAGGAATGGCACCACGAATGCGATAAACTGTTCCCTTCAGCGTCTTATCCTAGAAAGAGATGTCAGCCAGATTAAAAAATAAATAAATTTATACTTCAAGCAGTAAAATAGAGAAGAAACAACTTGGGAAGCTCTAGATTATGAGTGTATTTGAGTGATGAGCACCTAGGGAGTTCCCAGTAGGAGGGGAGGGTGGCTTTGAGTTCCCAGGACCCAAGGGTTAAGCAGCCAGGATTGTGATATATTACCATAACAGTAGTCACATCACCCTCCTTGGTAGACCTTTTCCATTCTTCTACTTTCAAGTGCTTGAAGACATTCAGAAATGGATGCTGCCACACTGATAAGAAAAGTCAACACAATATTAGTGCCTTGGAATGACTTTTTATAAATGATAACCGATCTAGTGAAGTAATGTCATATAGCAGAAACATTCTATATATGGAATTAAGAGGCCTGGGTGTGGATTTCTGCTCTGAAATTGGCTGTATAATCAGAGGCAAAGAAATAATTTATATTTTTTAAAGTCTACCCTCTCTTCTATAAAATGATAATACCTGCACTACCTACCTGAAGAGGTGATTATGAAAAAAGAATCTTGCAAACTTTAAATTATCATGGAAATAATGAATTATTACTATCTATTCTCAGAGGGTCCAGACCTAGTCTAGATATGTATTCAAAAATATTCAACCATCACCAACAATAAGCATTTAAGTATCCACTAAAGTTTATGGACCTGTATGAAACTGTGGAGACATGAAGATGAATAAGATATGGTCCCTAGTTTACCAATAAAAAAAGAACTTAGGCATTAAAAAGACTAACAAGAGGAAACAAGGTATAATAAATACTGAAAGAAGAAAACAAATCTGGGACCTTTTAGTCCAAATGAAAAGCCCTAGCTCCTCCTTAACATGCACCTCACTTGTCATGTGAAGCTCATTCAGATCTAGAATTCACAAGCATTAGAACTTATTAAGTGACCACGGGTCAATCAAGACCCTCCCTTTCTCCATCTCTACAATGACTTAATAAGTTGCCCTATGATCTCTCCTCCTTTCCAAGTAATATATGGATTACACTTTCTATAACCTCCCTCCAAAACAACCAATCTTGGGATTCTTTCAAACTTTGATGCCTTTGTTCCCTGTGCTTGGAAAACGCTTTCACCTTGAAATTCCTGACGTTTTATAGGTCAACTCAAATTCCACCAGTTCAGCAATCTGTCATGACCCCATACCTCCAGTGTTAATGACCTCTCACTAAACCCTTTTTGGAATTCATTCAGCACAGTGGTCTGCACTCTCAAATGAGCTTATCATGTATTCTTTAGCATTATAATCATCCAAAAACGGGCTAAATCAGGAATTTTAATTTTCTTAAATTTTGTAATCTTTCCCAGAGAACAACACTGTGTTCTATACAGAAGAGGGACTCCATTGCACTCAAAAGAATTCTAAGATCGATTCCAACTATGATGTCACCTAAGAGTCCGGAAGTCATCTCCTTTGGATGCAGGAGGGTACTGAGGTCCACAAAGTAAGTGGAACGGCCTGGCCCAGGGTCCCACAGCCCTCCTCCAGGCTTTCTAGTCCCCCAACCAGACTTTCTCGAAGAAAGTGGGGAGACAAGCACCAGAGGCTCCGCAGATGATCAGACCTCTGGGGGTGCACAAAGAAGCGGGAGGCCGAGTGCTTAGAGCGGCGAGAGCAGCGTAGTGCAGCTCACGCGGGGCAGGACGGGGGCCGGGCCGGGCCGCTCTCCGGGTCAGGCTCCACCCAGCTCTGGAAACTCCGGAAGATTAACACTCCCTGCCGCCTCACCAAGCGCCCGCTCCGCCCCCGGAACCTCCCGCCCGCTCTACTACCTCGTGCCATGGCCGCAGCGTTCTCGGCAGCCCCACCGGGTTTCCACCGGGCTCGGCAGCTCAACCCTCCCGCCACAGGCCCGCCGCGGCCGCCAATCCTTAGGTCCTTCCGGCACGCAGCGCCGTTGCCTAGCAACCAGCTCCCAGACACGACGCTGTGCGCAGGCTCCCACAGTTCCGTTATGGTGGCACCCGGCTGCCCGGTAGGAGCGAAGGGGGCGGAGCTAGAAAAGGGACGTGTTTCCTGATCTGTTCTCCGCCCCCGTCTCTCAGTTTACCTCGGCTTTGTGTCCTTGAAGCGGGGACTTCCCGTGAAGTCCTGAATTTAGAATCATGCCTGTGCACTTAGTGCCCCCGCTTTTCAAGGCCTGGGCCAAGGTGGCCGGACAGACCATGGACCGACCAAGTGGAGAGTTCTACGTTCGAGCCGAAAGAGAGCTTAAGAAAACATCTATCCCAAAGCACATTTACATTTATGGGAGAATAGTTTAACTGAGTGGAAGAGACTGAATGAGAGCAGGCTCTGCCTTACTTTATGATGGCTCTAGAAGGGAAACTGAGGCAGGTGACCTTGCACATATCCCTCCCTCACTTAAATTCGGTTCATTTGCATGTCATGGGATCGTCTCCCTGATGTCATAGTTCTCTTGGAGAACCAAGGACAAACAACAACTTTACTTTATTTTCTATTTTCATTTCCGGCACTTAGCACAGTGCTTCACAAATAGTAAGCGCTTAATAAAGACTTTATTCATTTCTTTGTGCTTTCATTGTCACGGAGTCAGCTTGTGGCACAGCAGAGCCCACTCACAACTCACCTCTTCTTGTTTGTGGTTCAATTGTGACTCTTACCCTATTTTCGGTTTTCTCGGCAAGAATACTGGAAAGGTATGCCATTTTCTGCTCCAGCTCATTTGACAGATGAGGAAGCTGAGGCAATGGGGTTTAATAACCTTGCCCAGGTCACAGGCTAGTTAATGCCTGAGGCTAAATTCTAAGATTTTCCTGATTCCAGGCCTGATGTTCTAGCCACTGCACCTTCTAGCTGCCTCCCTTTCCTGACAGCCTGATGTTCATTCCACTTGATCTTGGGTGGCAGATATTAACCTTGGGTTCCTGACTTGAGGGTTTTTTTTTAATGTGTGTGTGTGTGTGTGTGTGTGTGTACACACACATATAGTAATAACTGTACTTTAATTTTAATATTGTGTATTAATGATATGCATTTAAAAGCATTATTCTGAGGAGTTCCTAGCTTCCCCAGATGACCAAAGGGGAATGAGGTGCTGGAACAGCTTGGAGCAGCTTCCAAACAATTGTTAAATTTTCATTATGAGCATTTGTGACTCAGAAATTGGCAGGGGTTACAAAGAAGAATTTGAATTTTTAAAATTATGTAGCCTTAAGGAATTGAGGAGAAGATGTTAATAATGCAGATTAAATTTAAAAGTATATCCAAGGCAATCCCAATGGATTTTGGATAGAAAATGCCATCTGCATCCAGAAAAAGAACTATGGAGATTCAATGTAAATCAACACATGCTATATTTGCTTCTTTCTGGTTTTTTTTTTTTCCTCTCCCATGGTTTTTTCCTTCTGTTCTGATTTTTCTCTCCCACCATGATTCATAAAGCAATGTATATTTAAAATAAATAAATAAATGAATTAAAAAAATAATTTTTTTAAAGCCTACTGTGGTCACTGTTTTTTGTTTGTTTTTTACCAGAGTCTATTAAGCATATTCCCCTGGTTCAGACACACAATCCTTGATTTAGGAGCTTTTAAAAATGTGGGCAAGGATCCCATATTAGCCAGCAGTTGAAAATACCTGAATTTGGAATAAGAAACCATCAATTCTAATATGACTGCTTCTTATTAACTCTCAGACCACTTCCTCTTTTTGAAACTAAACTTATTTTTACAAACAGAGGATTAGATTCAATTATCTCTGAATTCTTTTCTATATAATTCTATGTCATAAGGTAGTTGGAAAGAATTTCAGAATTAAATAGGGGAGGCAAAGATTTAATGTTCCTAGAAGTTCTAGTCCTTTCTTTCCATAAAATTCCATAAAATGAAATTCCATTTCTTCCAAGGGTAATCTGCTGAAAGTACCAGTTAGGCTTTAACAATTTAGAAATAAAATCAATTTAGAAAGTTTAGGAAATAAAATCAATTTAGAAAGTTTAGGTTCAACTTTCCTCATCTGTAATATGGGAATAATTAATAGAACCTACTTCCTAAAACTGTTGTTGTTAGGATCAAATAAGTAATAATAGTCAAGATTTCAACACAGTGTCTGGTACATATTAAGAGCCATGTAAATATTAGCTATTATTGTTATTGTGATTATGTTGAAGGTCTTCCACTATCTTGTTACCAGTGGAATAGGCTACTTTGTGAAAACAGAAATTTGCATTTGGAGATGATGTGGACTTCTGCTTAGATATTTGTTGGAGCAAATGACCTCCCAAGTTTCTTCCAGCAGAGATTCTATGATAACTTTGTAGCATTTAGGCAGGGCTCCAAATGATTTGAGAGCCAGCCCTTTTTTTTAGAGCATTATCCAAGTCAGCCTCTAGATGGCTTCACAAATTTGTCCACCTCCTCCTCCCACCAGCATTGGATTATAGCTGAAATAATCACCATCCTTCCATTTCTCATAGGTCAATGTTTTCCAGTCAGTAATCCTTTTCTCCCAACATATTCCCTCCCTTCCTTTTCAAATAGTTAGGGCCAGGGGCAGCTAGATGGCACAGTGGATAGAGCACCAGCCCTGAAGTCAGGAGGACCTGAGATCAAATATTACCTCAGATACTGAACACTTCCTAGCTGTGTGACCCTGGGCAAGTCACTTAACCCCAATTGCCTCATCAAAACAAACAAAAAACAAATAGTTAGGGCCGGGATAGAGTTAAGAAATGAAGCATAAAGGGCCCTCTACCTTTCATTAAAACTAAACATTGGATGCCCATAAATTGGGAAATGTCTGAATAAGTTATGGTATATGGATGTGATAGAATATTACTGTTTTATGAAGCGATCAGCAGGCAGATTTCAGAAAAACTTACTTACAGGAACTAATGCTGAATGAATTGAACTGAACCAGAATACATAATATGTATGTATGAATGTACACAATATCAACATTGTAAGGATGATCAACTCTGATAGACTTTGCTTTTCTTAGCAATACAATAATGAGACAGTTCCAAAAGACTCATGATGGAAAACGCTATCTGCACTCAGAGAAAGTACTATGGTGTCTGAATGCAGAAGCATACTTATTTTCACTTTTTTATTGCTTTTTTTTTTCTCATGGTTTTTCCTTTTTGTTATGATTCTTCTTTCATAACATGATTAATGTGCAAACGTTTAATATGATTGTATATGTGTAGCCTATTATCAGATTTGGGGAAGGAGGGAGGAAAGAGGAAAAAAATGGATATCAAAATATTATAAATGTTGAAAGCCAATAAATTATAAATAAATTAATAAAAACCAAACCACTTCACATCTGGAAAGCCTATGTTACCTAGGTGGACAGGTCAAGTTTAGGAGCCAGTCTTCTATGATAAATATATTAGCAGTCATAATATAGATGTTCTAAGATTAGCTGTATCCTTTCAAAGGAAAGAGTTTAGGACACAGGCAGGGAAATTTTGCTTGGAAGGGGGAAGAGACTATTTCCAGATTCTTCCTTTTCTAGAAAGGTCAAGGAGAGCACAACATAAATATTTGGGGTAAAGTACAATGCTTATCAACTTTGCTGCGATGGTTTTGCCTCTAGCTGCCTTTGTAGGAGTTGGAGATACATAAGCCTTAGGCAAAAACATGCCTTAACTATTCAAGTTCCCTCCAGGGTTAATGGAAAACCAGGTCAAGAACATCTGATTTTAGAAAGGATTTGGAGTCAAGAAAGTTGGCTTAGTTGGATCCAAATACAATCTTAGGATAAGGTAGATACCAGGTAACTTCTAGAATTCAAATAGAATTATGAACTTTTCTCCATTTTCACTTTCCCAGTCCTCCCTAATCTTAGTGTCTTCAAATTGCACATGTTTAACTTATATTGAATTGCCTGCTGAAATTCAGGGAGGGAGAAAAAAATTTGGAACACAAGGTTTTGCAGTGGTGAATGTTGAAAACCATCTTTACATGTATTTTTTTTTTTTTGCTGAGGCAATTGGGGTTAAATGACTTGCCCAGGGTCACACAGCTGTTACGTGTCTGAGACCAGATTTGAACTCAGGTCCTCCTGACTTCAGGGCTGGTGCTCTATCCACTGCGCCACCTAGCTGCCCCTTTACATGTATTTAGAAAAATAAAAAGTTATTTTAAAAAAATTTTTTTAATTCCTTCTCTCTGAGATCATCTCCGAATTATCCTGTCTATAATGTGTTTGTAAATAGTTGTTGCATGTGTATTCCTTGAGGGGAAGCACTATTTTGAGTTTTGTTTTTGTCTTTTGAGTCTCAACAAAATGCCTGACATATATTGATTTTACTTTTGTTGGTAGATGGATGAAGAGGGAAGGAGTCAGGATTATTCAAAAGTCCAAAGAAAGTTGAAGGGAAAAATATTTAAAGACCTCAAAATCTCTGCTCTGACACCTACTAGATTATATGACTATAGGCAAGTCACAACCTCTCAGTTTGTTTCTCCACTTGTAACAAGGGGATACTCCTCAGGAGTGGGGGAAAAAAAAACAACCTAAAAAACTTTCGTAAACACAAACCTATTATAAAAACAAAAGGGGAAAGTTTCAAGCCTCCCAAACAGAGGACATTCTGTAAGAGTTTCTCTCAGCCAATGGATAACATGGCACTTGGTAGCCATAGAACTGATCCCATCAGTCACCTCAAGAGGAGAGGGAAGGGAGTGATAGAGACCAATGCAACTGTTTTATTTCAGTCCTGGTTTCTAGAGAGACTACCCAAGCTGGTCATGGACAGGACATCTCTGGGTCTTGTTGCTCAATGACTGTAATAGTTCAGACTTCCCTGCTCCCCAGTAGTGAAGAAAGCTCAAAGGGAGCACTGAGGTACTAGGGTGGGAAGCATCAAAAGGAAAAAAGGCTGGCAATCGGCCCTGAGCCTTCCTTCTTAATAATGTTGAGCAAAGGCTGGGGGAAAGCACCTCGATCAGTTGGTGATAAAAAGCCTCTGTTCCAAAGAAGGTAATGCTATATAAGCCTTTCCCCAACCTGCCCTGTTATACAACATACACCATCACAGACACTTTGTGTTGAAGGGCCCTTCTAAGGAGGGCTACCCTGGGGGATGAGAAGGTAGGGAGTACTGGAAAACTGAGGCAGCAAGACAGTCCTTACTTCCTTACTCTAAAGTAAGAGTTCTTAACTTGGGGTTTATGGATAGATTTGGGCAGGGGAGTACCTATGAACACATGTGGAGAAAACACATATCTTTAAAAAACATTTTGCTGAAAAGAGGGTCCACAGACTTTTTTTTTTTTTTTTGCTGAGGCAATTGGGGTTAAGTGACTTGCCCACGGTCACACAGCCAGAAAGTGTTAAGTGTCTGAGGTGAGATTTGAGCTCAGGTCTTCCTGATTTCAGAGCTGGTGCTCTATCCACTGCATTACCTAGCTGCCCTGTCCACAGGCTATTAAAGTAGTCCATGGCCCCCCAAAAGTTAAGAATATCTGATGTTTAAAAAAACCCCAGCCAAACAGCTTCCTCTCCCTCTACACATACACAGAAAACCAGAGAAAGCACACCATCCCTGACATAGTACAAGGGCAGGCAGGTTTAAATTCTTTATTGGCTTGGAGAGCTGTACCCCAGCTCTGTAAGGGCTTCCCACTGGGCTCAACTGGCAGGAGCAAAGTCAAGGTGGGAGGGGCCAACAGGCCTCTACTCCCCCTCCCACTACATGTAGCACCCAGGTAGCCTGGCCAGAGGCTGCAGCAGTTCCAAATGTCCAAGTGCTGGCACTTCTGGGATGGCAGGTGCCTGCCCCATCCCCCAGACAAGAGGGCTGGTGTAGGAGGCAGTGGTCCTCTTCTGTTGGTGTTGCCTGCTCTGGGTCAGCAGGTAGATGGCCCCTGACTATAGGCAACTCTCCTCCTCCCAATGCAGCTTTTTAGGAGCAATTGTTGATCCCAGCCAGAAACTGCTGGGCCCACCATTCGTCCAAGTCAATGGGTACAAAGTCTATGGGGAGAAAGAGGGAAAAGTCTGAATGGGAGAGAACCAATATTCAGTCTTGCTTACAAGCTCTTGAATTCTAGCCCAATTTGATTCCTACCTCCTCCATGAGGAATCTTGGGTACATTTCTGCTGCTCTTTTATTCACTATGGTACAAAGAGCATTAGTCTGTGATCAGGAGATGTGAATGTAAATCTTGACATTACGTATGAATTATATACACCATAACATATTGCCATAGATCAGCTAAATGGCAAATCACTTCATCTTTCTGGGCCTCAAAATTGCTCATCATTAAAATTTGGATAAAGATTTCTCAGAATTGTGATGATAGAGATGGGCAATACAATTATTATTATGACTATTTGGGGGCAACTCAAATGAGGGAGGGAAATAGTGGCACACCTACCCTTCCAAAGAATTAAATTGTTTATAAACATTGAACCGAGACACAACTAAACTTGGCTAGAGGCCCAGAAAATAGGCAGAGCTGAAAAAAAATTTCACTTCAGGCATGTCCTCGACTAACAGGTGCACAGTGTTGAGTAATACCCTGAAAAGTGCTTGAAGTTGGAATCTGCTGCCAAGGAAATTGCTGGGCCAGACAATCCAGCCAAACTCAGGCCTTTCCCAGCTTATTCTACCACACAGACACCTAAGAGGATCCAGGTGGCCCACCAGGTTGCTTATGGAGGGGCAAACCATCCCAGGTTGGAAACAGCAGTTCAAAGCCATTTCTATGATGATCAATAGTGGCCCCTGCCCTTATTGCAGGGGAAGATTGGAGGTGTGAGTAGGGAAGGCCAGTGTGGACAGGCAATACCCAGAGCAGAGACCACTTACTTTGCAGCCCAGGGTTAGGTGTCTTCTCCACATACTGCACAGGTCTAGGCCCACTCTCACCTGCCTGGCTCCCCACCAGCTGCTGCTCCACCTGCTGCCAGGCTGCAAGAAAGATAGAAACCTGAGGCTGGAGACACCAGGCAGACACGGACAACTCCCAGCCTTTGCCTAGCCCAACCAAGAGAAAGGGGCAGCAGAATGACCCACCACTCTCCCTGATCCCTTCACTGTGTGAACACAGCATGCCATACCCCCAGCAACAAAGAGCAGCTCTGAAGTGCATCCATATGATTCATCTTAGCCGACCTTCTGCCTCCCAACATGCTTCGGGAGTTAATAGAGCCAATTCAAAGAGCACAGCTTTATTTTTGTCATTGATAAACCCAGTGAGAAATGTAAATGTGGTAGAGGAACCGGGGAGCACTTAAGGTTGAGTAAGCAGGGTCTGCCCCATTTGTCCAGCAAGTCATTTCCCCTCCACTTTTCTCTGCTGTGAAACAAAGAGGATGTTTCCTACTGTCTCTTCCAGCCTATTTTATATTGCCCTGTTCTGTGACATCCTATTCCCATGAATGTAGAAGCACCTTTCACCTTCTCATCCCTAGAGGTCCCCAAGAATAGCCTGGGGCTTCTTACCTTCGTAGACAAAGCGGACATTCTCCTCGTGGGCAAGTGTGTAACTCTCCTCTGTGGCCGTAATGGACTGAGTTGTGGCCAGTGGCCTCCTGCCATTCACTCTGTTGAACACAAGCTTTGGGGCCAGGCTGTTAGGGTAAGGGGAAAAAACACCTCCTCGGTCAGTATATTTAGCTGATGCTTCCATATCACCAGACATCCTCTCCAAGGCTTGATGGAAAAGTGAATACACAACAGAAATGGAGGACTTACATACAATGCTGCCAGACTCAAGGAAAACCAAACTAAATAAATCCTACCCAGAGATTGACTATGATCGGTATTAGATGCTGGGCTCTATTCCTCTAAAGCCTTGGCAAAATAGTCACCACACTCTGCCCCTCCTCTAGGACAGAGCCAGTGGGAGAGCTACAAATGACTCCCACCCTCTTGATCTAGTTGGCCTAGCAGCTCCAGGATAAAGGCCTAGCCAGAAATATCTTGGCCCAAAGGCCAAGATAGTCCAAGACAGAGATGAGACAACAGGCCCGGCTCGGTGCTTGTAGTCAGATTACTGCTTCTTTTTAAGAACCTCCACCTTCCCCTGCAGTAAGGGCAGGGGCCACTGTTGATCAGCCTAGAAATGGCTTTGAACTGCTGTTTCCCACCTTTGATAGTTTGCCCTTCCTGGAGGAAGCATCCTGGAGGGCCTGACCTCATCACACTGGTATCATACAGTACCACTCAGCACAGCCCACTGGAGCCCTGAGTTTCAAACCTGCCATCCTAAGCCTCCCCAGCTAAGAGGTAAGGGAATAAGCATTTTCAGAGTGTTTACTCCATGTCACAAACATTATCTCATTTGATCTTCATAATAGCCTTGCAAGAAAGGTGTTTTTAACTACCCCCATTTTATAGATAAGGAAACTTAGGCAAGCAGAAATTAAGCAACTTATCAAGGGTCAGATAGTAAATATCTGAGACTGAATTTTAATTCAGTTCTTCCACACTTCTGGCCTACTCTTCTATCCACTGCACCACCTACTTACCTCCTTTGGGTTATTTTTGGGGGGAGACAATTGGGATTAAGTGACCTACCTAGAGTCATGCAGCTAGTAAGTGTTAAGTATCTGAGACTGGATTTGAACTCAAGTCCTCCTGACTCCAGGGATATCCACTTCCCTATTTAGCTGCCCCCACTTAACCTCATATGAGACAGACATGATGATATAAAGCATGAAAGAAGGAAACATGGATTTTGTTAAAGCAGCTACTACTTACTATGTGGCAGGCTAAACACATTACAAATAATATTTGGTTTGATCCTCCCAGAAACCTTAGTTAAACTAAGTTGTGTGTGACTGTGGCCAGCTCCTAGAGTCAGTATTAAAACTTGATCGTGAAGTTTTTATGAACTAATATAGGGTCAATTTTTATGTAAGTGCCATGTACTGCTAAGAACAAGTTATATTCCTTTCTATTCCCATTCAATTTTCTCCAGAAGTCTATCATATCTAAGGTCAGTATTAAAGCTTAATCCAAACAGAGTTGGAAGGATTCTTCATGAAGATTTGACCCAAGACTCAGAAGGCAAAATAATTACACTAAGGTCACCCAGGTTGGTAATAAGTAGAACTGAAATTTAAACTTAGTTCCTCTTGATTTCAGATCCAGTGATCTAACCCAAAGCATTCATGGCTATGGCCAGTCTGCAACTCACACAGATAGATATGTGACTTCTAGGGAACAGTTGGGAGAGGAACATCTCTAGTTCTGTGGGTTTCTACCTGGGAATGGATGCTGGGAATAATAACTATTAGTCCCAAGGAGAATCTAGAAATGTAATCCTACTTTAGGATGCAAAACATCCAGAAAGAACCCTGCTGATTCTCCATTTCTCAATTCCCAGGCTACCTCGGACCAGGACTCCTAAATATTTAAATGACTTGAGCAGCTGGTGGCTGACAGACCAAACCTTACCTTTGCATTTCAAAGCCTCTACAGACTGGTTTTTACCTACCATTTAACCTCATTTCTTTGTACTCCTCTTAGCACTTTCTCTATTCTAGTCAAGCCTGTACCTCTAAATCTCTTATTCATAATATTCCATCTCCTGCCTCTGTGATTTAGTGCAAGTCATCCCTCATGTCTTTTTTTTTTTTTCTTTTTTTGAGGCAATCAGGGTTAAGTGAATTATCCATGGTCATAAGCCGGTAAGCGGCTGAGCCCAGATTTGAAGTCAGGTACTCCTCATTCCAGAGTCAATGTTCTAGCCACTATGTTACCTTGCTGCCTCATCCCCCACATCTTGAATGCATTCCCTCCTCACTTTTATTTCCTTCAAGATACAATTTCCTTTGATATTTTTTCCTAATCCCCACCTTCCTCCATTATTATCACTCTTTCCTTCTTGAAATTGTTTTGCAGAATATCTTTGCATGTATTTGGAAAAATAAAATACAATTAAAGAAAAAAAAAATCAAAGCTACTAGCAAAGGAAAGAGATTATTGATAATATTAAAAGTCCACTCCATTGTCTCTGAAGGTAATCCCAAAAGAGTAGATTGAAAAATGTTTTGAACAACAGCGACTTCAATAGAATAACTGTGACTTTCTAAGAGAACAGCAGCCTTGGAAAATGAACATTAATTTAAGTCCCAGCATGTTTGTTTAAAAATTTTAAGTTTTATTATTTATTCTGTTATCACATCTTGAATATGGATGTTATTTTTCACATATTTCTTTCACTTGATTAGTCAAATGTGTCATTAATTAAACCATGAAAAAAAAAAACCCCCTCACAGAAACTAATAAAATATTAGAACAACAACAACAACAAAAAAAAAACAAAAACAAAAACAAAAAAAGAAATTATCTTCTGGGAGGTGCCCATCAATGGAAAGATGACTGAATAAATTATGGTATATGGATGTAAAAGAGGAATATTATTGTAATATAAGAAATGATACAGGGAATGGTTTCAGAGAAGCCTGGAAAACTTGTTATAAAATGATGCAGAACCAGGAGAACAACTTTTTTTTTTATGTCACAGTAGACAATCAACTCTGAAAATTTTAGAAACTCTTATTAACACAATAGTCAACCATAATTCTAGAGGACTGAAGATGACAGATTTGGAGCACAGATTGTGCTATTTTTTTTTGGACATGGCCTATGTAGAAATTTCTTTTCCTTGACCATATTTCTAACAAGGAATTTTTTTTTCTTGTTTTCTTATAGGGGAGGGGGAGGAGAGAGAAGGGTTTTTTGGGGTTTGGTTTGGTTTGGGGGGAAAAATTTTAATTAAAAAATAAAAATTACTTTGTGTAAGCTTTTAGTTACACATATATTTTGAGTAAGATGAAATGAAAATCAGGCCTTAGCACCTGCCTCACTGCTATGCCCTCCAGACCCTTCCCTCCCCACCTCCCTAGCATCCCCACCAGTCCTATAAAAACACCCTAAGAATCCCTTGATTTTGTAATCTGACCTTCCACTGAACCCTAAGGCCTTTCTATTCATCTTGCAGCTGAACCCTTCTATATATGGTAAATTCTCTGATTGTAATGTGAACCCCTTGAGTAGGAACAGTATCAGTTTTCCATTTGTATCCCCAGCAACTAGCACAGCACTTAATACATGCTTAATCATTCATTCATTGATTCACATGGATCCTTTTTTCCCTTCAGCAAAATGTAAGCTCCTTAAGGACAGGACCGGGTTTTCCCAGAATCACAGATTTTGGGGGCTGAAAACATCTTCAGCATCCAAATAGTCTAACCCAAAGTAGTGTTAAGAAAAAAAGAATCCCCACTAGAACATGCAGGACTAGTGGCTCTGTCTTTTCTTGGAGGACTGAGGAGGAGAAACCTAACACTTTCGGAGGCAGACCATCCCACCTTTGGACAGCTCTAATTGTTAGATTTTTCTTGAAATCAAACCTAAATCCCTTCTTTGTAACTTCTACCCATCATTCCTGGTTTTATTTCTTGGACCAAGTAGAAACAAATCTTATCCCTCTTAAACCTAACAGCTCTTGAGATACATAAAGACAGCTATGGCACCCCTCAGCCATCCCTTCTTCAAATTAATCTATTTTAATTTTAATTATTTTATTTTTATTTTCATTATTTAAAGTTTAATTTTAGCTATTTTATTTTTTAGCTAATTATTTTAATTTATTAAACTAAAGTTTAGTTCTTTCACTAATACTCTTAGGACTCAAGGCACATGACTTTTCTGGATGCCTTCCTTTGCAACGTTCAAGCTTATCAATGTCCTATTTAAATTAAGAAGCACAGAACTGAATAGTATGTGTCAGATGAAGTCTGATAAGGGCAGAAGGTCATCTCTTCCTGGACAGTATGCATCAGTATGCCCAAGGTCTAATTAGTAATTTTCATAATACACAGCCAATGCATATTGAGCTGATAGTCTACTAGAATCACCAGATCTTTTTTAGATTTCTAACTAAAGCTCTTCCTTTTTATACTTTTGTACAAGGATTTCCTTGTGTGTGTACACCCAAGTACAAGACTTTATTTACATTGATCCCTGCTGATTTTCATTTCACTGATTCATGCAAATATACCAGCCTGTCAAAAGCCTTTTAAGAGTCTAAGGCTTAGCTTTGGGTCATCCATAAATTATGTCTATCATCTATTCGTTCTTTATCCAAGCTATTGATAAAAAAGAGATAATGATATTTCTGTCTCCTTCCAGAGAAGAGCTGAGTTCAGACATTATCTGTGTGACCTCAAGCAAGTCACTTAACTGTTTGCCTCAGTTTTCTCATCTGTAAAATGGCACTTACCTGGCAGGATTGTTGTGAAAGTGACTGGCACTAATGGGATCTACTTAAATGCTTATTCCCTCCCTCCCTCCTCCTTTGCCAAGAAATAGGCTGATTCCCTTCACAGCCAGGGAACCTAAGGTGCAGAGAGAGAATAAAAGGTTTGGTCAGGTCCTTAATGGAGTAATATGATACTAATAGGAGGATTTAGCTCCCCAATGCCTGGGGAACTAGTCCAGGCACATTTGACAACTTTCACCTACCGCTTAGCAACTGCCTTGATTAGGCTAAATTCCTTACACTAGGTGGGAAATTAAATCTCTTTCCCTGACTCAGCTGATCTCTACCCTAGGAAGGGCTGCCTTTGTAGCTCTGACTGGAAAAAAAAGACAAGGCAAGAAGAGGTGTCCAGAACTCTGAATCCCACCCTGACCTCCACCCCTCAGGGACCAGCCATATGGGCCATCAATAGCAACCTTTCCAGGAGGATGGCAAAAAAGGTCTACTCACATTTGCCCCTAGGCCTCAAGTTTCCCATCTGTTGATGTGTATAAACTTCTCTGAGTGCCTCAGATGAAAGGGGAGCTATAAATAAGGATTGTCTTGAGCTCTGCATGTGTCCTGGCTGACATCCAAGCCCTCGTTGATATGAACATCACCCAGTACAGGAGACCTTTAAAAAGTCTGGCAGAGGGAAAGAATGTTTGTGGCAGTCCTTTTTGTAGCGGCTAGAAACTGGAAACTGAATGGATGCCCATCAATTGGAGAATGGTTGAATAAATTATGGTATATGAATGTTATGGAATATTATTGCTCTGTAAGAAACGGCCAGCAGGATGATTTCAGAGAGGCCTGGAGAGACTTACATGTACTGATGCTAAGTGAAATGAGTAGAAGAAAATACTGTACGCAGTAACAAGATTATATGATGATTGACTGTGATGAACTTGGCTCTTCTCAATAATGAGTAAATCCAAGGCAATTCCAATAGACTCAGGATGGAAAATCACATTTGAATCCAGAGAGAGAACTATGGAAACCAAACGTGGATGGAAGCATACTATTTTCATCGTTTTTGTTGTTGTTTATTTCTTTCTTTCTCATGGTTTTTCCCTTTTCTTACACAACATGACAAATGTGGAAATACGGTTAAAAGGACTGTACATACTTAACCTATATCAGATTGCCTGCTGTCTTGGGGAGGGAGAAAAAATTTGTAATAAAAATTATTACAAAAATGAATGTTAAAAACTCTTTACATGTTTTTTTTTGGGGGGGAATACTATTAAGAAAATGACAACAACAAAAGTCTAGCTAATGTTAGATCTTGAAGAAGCCAAAAGTAAAGGGCGGGGATGACTGGCAAAAGAATCATTCAATGTTGGACCTGGAATAGATCTTCAAAACCAATTGCCATTTTTTACAGATGAGGAAACTGATTCTCAGAGAAGAAAAAACTATTAACCTATGATCATGTAGCTAATAAATAACGAGTCTGACTTCAAGCCCATTTTTTCTGGCTCCAGATCTAGTGTTCTTTCTACTAAACCACATTCTCCAATTTAGTGAAGTTAAAGGCCAGCAATTATTAACACTAAAAGTATGTAGGATCTATCTCTAAGTCCATTTAGGAGGCGGAGTCACTGGTTTATTCTCTTTTTTGGCTCCCAGATTTCTTTACTCCTTTGAAGGATGTTAAGATTAGTCATATAACTTTGGCATTGACTAGAGATAGCAATGTTGGGGGAGGAGAAGGAATAAAAATCACTGGATTTGGAGAACAGAAATCATAGGTTTAAATTTTGATTATTCATTTCTCAAATATATGGGGAACTGAGCCAAAATTATAAAAATAAGCTGTTCCCCAATTGATAAATGGCCAAAGGACATGAACAGGCAGTTTTCAGAAGAGATCAAAGCTATCTATAGTCATATGAAAAAATGCCCCAAATCACTATTGATTAGGGAAATGCAAATTAAAACAATTCTGAGGTACCACCTCACACCTCTCATGACAGAAAAAGAAAATGACAAATACTGGAAGATTTATGAAAAAATGTGAACTGAGCCAATCATTTTGAAGAATTTGGAACTCCTTCCAAAGGACTATAAAACCTGACATATCTTTTGACCCAACAATACTACTACTAAGATTGTATCCCAAATCAATCAAAGGAAACCCACTTGGAGTTTTCTTGGCAGAAATACTGGGAATAGTTCACTATTTCCTTTTCCAGCTCATTTTACAGATAAGGAAACTGAGTCAAATAGGGTTAAGTGACTTGACTAGGGTCACACAGCTAATGTCTCAACCCAGATTTGAACTCAGAAAAATGAGTCTTCCTAACTCCAGTCCCAGCACTTTACCTACTACACCCATCTAGCTTCCCAAATGTGTTAACTATTATTATTATAATCATCACCATCACTATTATTATTATTATTACATCTGTCTCCCAAGCTGGTGTGAGAATCAAAAGGGATAATGTTTGCAAATGTTCAACATAGTATCTACCACTGAGTAAGGAATATGTATTATTATCATTATAGAAGGAAAAAAAGAAAAGAAGGGAAATTTTGGGTACTCCCAAGAGCACTCAGGAGCCCAAATCGGCAGATTAGAATGAGTTGATCCAACTTCCTGACCCTGTGACTGAAATATCCATGGGATTTTTGTCCTGTCACTCAAGGTTGTTTTGTTCTGGGAAGGCCTTGAAGGTTGGACGAGGCCAATTGCAAATAAAAGCCCTACAGGGTTTGAGGGCTAACGTCTTCTCCTTTCCTCCCTCGCCCTGGAAGCTGAGGCCAGAAAATTATATAAAAACTTTGTCACTGGTTCTGCTCTAGGGGGGAAGGGCTTATGGTGACAGGCAGTAGTTCCCTCCCCGGAACACCATATTACAAGGCCAAACCAAGATGGTCCAGCTGAGATTTAGACAGGAGACAAAGCAGAGAGAACCAGAACGGTCCGTGCTAAATGGGGTGAGGGTACCACAAAAGGGCTAACCACTCCCTAACCCCTAGGGAAGGCCATAGTGGAAGCTGAGTGCCTCCTACCCCCACAAACTACCTGTAACTTCTCAAGGCAGGTCCTGGGCTTCACCTTGGGCCTCCTCCACATATCCTACTTCCATTCTTCTCTCTCCCCTTCAGAGAATTCTTAGAGAATTAGGGGTGGAGCCCTTCAATTTAACACTAATTGCATACTGTTTTGTAGGCTCAAAGGTGGTCAGAACCTAAGGAAGGGCCTCAGGAAACTTGTAGTTCCATCCCCCAGTTATCCAGAGAGGAAAGGGAGGGGTGGGGAAGGGCCTGCCAAGGTTGCAGTCACAAAGAGAGCCAACTGGTGGTTGAATCCAAGTTTTCTGACTCATTCTGGTTGCTTAAGTCTCATTTTTCCAATTCCAAGTATAGGGGTTTTTCAACTAACAATAGGTCATATTATAGAGTGAGAGGAGGTCTCAGATGCCATTCAGTCCAAACCTCTCATTTACAGATGAGGAAATGAGATCTAGAGAAATTAGTTGGTTAATAAGCATTTATTAAGCCCTTCCATTGCATTACTAGCATCCCAGGGTTATAGGGAATGCAGTTTGTACAGGCTGTGTGTACAGTGCAGAGTGCTGGATGGGAAATCATAGGATCTGGGTTTAAATCCTGTCCTTGCCACAGAATACCTGTGTTCTCAGCATTTCCCTTTTGAGAAAGGATCCTTTAACTACCATGTTCCTCATCTGCTCCTCAAGTCTTTTTTTTCTGGGTTGAGAATTAGAATATCAGTTTCTTGAAGATAGGGACCTTGATTCCTTTTGCTTGCATTTGTAATCCCAATGCTTTGCACTGTGCCTGACCTTTGATAAGGGCTTAATAAATTTTTAACATTCACTCTTGCAAAACCTTTGTGTTCCAAATTTTCTCCCTTCCTCCCCACTTCCCCGTCTTCTAGAAAACAAATAATCCAATATAGTAAACTTTGATTATTCAAAACTGACCAACTGGGGCAGCTAGGTGGCGCAGTGGTTAGAGCACCAGCCCTGAAGTCAGGAAGACCTGAGTTCAAATCTGGTCTCAGACACTTCCTAGCTGTGTGACCCTGGGCAAGTCACTTAACCCCGATTGCCTCAGCAAAAAGCAAAAAAAAAAAAACTGACCAACTATGTCCAAAAGGCTATAAAACTGTGCATACCCTTTGACCCAGCAGTGTTTCCACTGGGCTTTATATCCCAAAGAGATCTTAAAGGAGGGAAAGGAACCCACATGTGCAAGAATGTGGCAGCCCTTTTTGTAGTGGCAAGAAACTGGAAACTGAATGGATGCCCATCAATTGGAGAATGGCTGAATAAATTATGGTATATGAATGTTATGGAATATTATTGCTCTGTGGGAAATGACCAGCAGATAATTTTAGAGAGGTCTGGAGAGATTGACAATAACTGATGCTGAGTGAAGTGAGCAGACCCGGGAAAACATTATACACAGCAACAAGATTATACGATGATCAATTCTGACAGACATGGCTCTCCTCAACAATGAGATGATTCAGACCAGTTCCAATTGTTCAGTGATGAAGAAAGCGATATACACCCAGAGAGAGGCCTGTGGGAACTGAATGTGAACTACAACATAGCATTCTCACTCTTTTTGTTGTTGTTTGCTTGCATTTTGCTTTCTTTCTCATTTTTTTTTCTTTTTGATCTGATTTTTCTTGTTTAGTATGACAATTATAGAAATATGTATGGAAGAATTGCACATTTTTAACATATATTGGATTATTTGCCATTTTGGGAAAGGAGTGGGGGGAAGGAGGAAAATTTGGTACACAAGGTTTTGCAAGAGCAAATGTTGAAAATTTATCCATGCATGTTTTGAAAATAAAAAGCTTTAATTAAAAAAAACAAAAACAAAAAAACACTGATCAAGAACAGAACAAAAATCTCTTGCCTGCCACTCACAGGCTTAACCTAGACCTAGAGAAGTCAATTAATTCTTGAATGAAGAGCCCACCTCTCTCTCATTGACAAAAAACCTAGAATAAAACACACACACACAGGAGCTCAGATGGAGCACAGGTATAATCTAGTTCCTCCCAAATCAGAAATACAGAAATCCAGAAACCTGAATGATCAGGTCTGTAACAAGATGGAAAGAACAGCTGGATTTCATTTGACTTTCCAGTCTGGATCTAGAATGCTAAGGGAATGCCCAGCTGGAAATGCCCCTCTCCTGCAGTGGAATGCTTTGGAATCACCCATGCAGAGTTCCAGGACAAGCTGGTCTTGATTACACACAATAGCTGACATAAAGTTTAAGCATCTTGCCTTCTGGGAAAGGGTTTAATCCTGTTGGAGCTGAGATTGAGGAATAAGGGAATAAGGGAAAGGTGTGAGACACTCCACTCCCCATTTCAAAACCAGTTCAAAACTGCTCAATCAGACCCAGCTGAGAAAAATTACAATTGGACTTATAGGGGCTGCTTGTGAGGGATGAGCCTTTGAGCAAAGCCTGTGGGTCTTCTGACTTCCCTCCCACATTCCTCCTTCACAGCATTTCTTTAACCTTCCATTCTTTTAGCCAGTCATTCCCAGTACAAAATCTTGGATGCAGAGAGAAATCTGAAAGGTAAAAATTACAAAGAGCTGGGCTTATTAGACTCCTATGGACATTATCCTCCTTGACAAGGATGCCAGGTTCATTAGGATTTGATGCCTTTCTTTGCTGTACCCTGACCCACCCACAAACTCCACCTTCTGCTCTGAGATTCCTGCAATTACTGACAGCATCTCTTGAAAACACGGATCTTTCCTGTCTGCCTAGACAAACTTCCCCTTTGGAGGCCATTTGGCTTTAAGCCAAATTTGATTTATTTCTGGTTGGTTGATGTCTTTCTAGCTGCTTTGTGACTCTAACCAATCTTTCTATCGTTTAATGAGATTTCTCTAAAATGTACCATTTTCTCTTCTGCCATGCAGGTCCCTCATCTTGCCACCCCCTCACCCCTATAATGATTCCCACATCTGAGCTGTCAAATAATCCTTACTCAGGAGCCACGAGCAGACTAAAATTCATGTTTTTATGACAACCCTTTTTGCTGCAGTCAGACATGGAGAGAGTCCAAACCATAATCACTGTGGTGTGGTTCACCAAATGGAAGCCATTGCCTGGGGCTTCCTCTCAGCCAACCACCCTGCCAAGAGCACCTCTAAACAAAGGGAGCCACTGTTTGAGGGCAGGATGGGCAACAGGCCTGGACCTCACAGTAGCCCTGCACCCACAACTTCCCCTCAACTTGTGTTACAGATGACCAGGCTTCCTTTGTCTTCAGTGAGAAGCAAAGGACCACACTCAGGCCTAAGATCAACCTTGAGGGCCTAAGAGAAGCCACTGAGACTCAGTTTATGAGATTCTCTCAGATTTACTTCAAGATCTCAAGTAGGATTTCAAGCACTAAAAAGTACCTAATCTTAGTCAAATGTGGAGGTACATTACAATTACAAAGGTTTGGTAAAACTCTAAAGGAGGACCGTATAAATGAATGTAAGTTAATATTATTATTATTAATTTCACGCCTGTTGGAACTATCCTAGGAATAGCATGAAGCAAGAATCTTCGGTTCCAGTTCCAGACCAATTTTGTGCCTCAGTCTCCTTATCTGCAAAATGGGGATTCCACCTGGGAGGCAATGGGTTTAATGTCAACTCAAGAAATAGGGGCTTAAAGCATATTGATTGTGATCAAAGAGTAAATCCCTTAGACCCCCAAAGCCTCAGTTTTCTCATTTTCAAAATGAAGACAATAATGTCTACCTTCCTCATGCTATTGTTGTAGAGAATGTGTCTTGTAAAGGAGAATATACATGTAAATTATATAATATTAATTATTCATATTATGGTCCATATCAATGGAGCAGAGACCCAGGCAGATGCTATCAAGATGAAAAGATATTGGTCAAGTGTAAGCTTAGCTAAATTCAGAGGCTTATGATCAGGTTAACTGAAGTATAATTCTCTTTTCTTCCCCCCCACCCTCCCCCAATAAAAACCTCTCAAAAATAGTCTTCTAATTCCCAGAGAGTCTGTCAATGGAGTAAGTATCCACCTTGACAAGAATCACAGATCCTTCAGATACTGAAGGTCAGAGTTCAAATCCTGCCTCAAAAACTCACTTCCTATACTATGCTGGGCAAGTCACTTAACCCCTATTTGTTTCAGTTTCCTTATCTATAAAATGGGGATACTAATAGCACCCAGAGTTGTGAGGTTCAAATGAGATAACCTATGGAAGATAGATATATAGATCGACAGATGGATATTATTGTGTATGTGTATATACATGTACTAAATATTGCTATTATTATCACCACCTTTTCAAGTTTATGAGAAAAGTACTGGATAAATAAATCTAAGCTGTTAATTATTAGCCCCCAAGCCAAGAAGATAATGAGCCTGTTTATCAGGTTTTTAAAATTTCTCAGAGTGGTCCAGATTTCCTGTGGGCCTGTGACCACACAGGTAGTACGTATGTAAGCTGGAAATCCAAGGTGTCTTAGAATTCTTAGTTTTCTTCCAGACTCATCTTCACAAAACACCTTCCTAACTGAGGCCTTACATAATTCTTGTTGTTAGCATTCTAGTGTTTAGTTCTCTGAAATTACCTTGTATTCCCTTTGTGTACTTTGTATATGCTTTTTTATGTACAAACTGTTTCCCAAGATATGTCCTTCCTGCCTCTCAGGATCTAAGTTTCTTGAAGGCAAAAATAATTTCCCATTCTGTCTTGATATTTCCAAAGTCTAGCTAGTATCTTGTGTAGAAAGGAGACATTTAATAAAACACTTGAATGCTCAGTCTAAGAACTCATCTCAATATATCACACTAGATGTAAGGAAGTCCATAAAGCTATGAGATCAATCAATCAATAATCATTGATTAAGTAAGCACTTAGTATGTGCTTTGGAACTGAACCAATCTAATCCATGAGGATACAAAGCAAGGCAAAAAGTTTACTTTTATTTCTAGAGTTTTCAAAATACCTTCTTCACAATAATCCTCTGAGGTAGGTAAGATACCTTACATCTTTCTCAGATGAGAAAACTAATTTCAAAGACACAGCTAGCTAAGTGTTAGACTGAATTGAATTCTCCCCTCCTCAGATGTCACTGTCTTGAGCTAGGAATCATTCCTTCATCTCACACAATTACTGATACTTCCTATACTCCTGAGGACATGATGCTGTGAAATCAAGGACTTAGTTTAATATTCCTGGGTCAAAGCTATCAGGTTAAGAAGAACCTGAATGAGCAAAAATGATAGCAAGCAGGACATATTTGGAAGTAATAGCTAACATTTCTATAGCTCTTTACACAGTTTATTTCATGATCCATTTTGGGTGGTTCAATCATGTCTGTTCCTCGTGAGCTCATTTGGGCTTTCTTGGCAGAGATACTGGAGTGGTTGATGAGGAAACTAAGATAACGGAGCTAAGTGACTTCCCTAAGATCACACAGCTACTAAGCCCAGATCTTGTGCTTTATCCACTTTGAGGATGAGGATCCAGTAAAATAGATGAGTCTGAGAAGATTAGAGCCTTGCTGAGGGTCACACAATTAGGAGACATCTACTCCAAATCACTATTGATCAGAGAAATGCAAATTAAGACAACTCTGAGATACCACTACACACCTGTCAGATTGGCTAAAATGACAGGAAAAGATAACGATGAATGTTGGAGGGGATGTGGGAAGACTGGGACACTGATGCATTGTTGGTGGAGCTGTGAACGGATCCAATCATTCTGGAGAGTAATTTGGAGCTATGCTCAAAAAGTTATCAAACTATGCATACCCTTTGACCCAGCAGTGTTTCTATTGGGCTTATATCCCAAAGAAATCATAAAAGAAGGAAAGGGCCCCACATGTGCAAGAATGTTTGTGGCAGCTCTTTTTGTAGTGGCTAGAAACTGGAAACTGAATGGATGCCCATCAATTGGAGAGTGCCTGAATAAATTATGGTATATGAATGTTATGGAATATTATTGCTCTGTGAGAAATGACCAGCAGGACGATTTCAGAGAGGCCTGGAGACACTTGCATGAACTGATGCTGAGTGAAATGAGCAGAACCAGGAGATCATTATACCCAGCAACAACAATACTATATGAGGATCAGTTCTAAGGGACATGACTCTCTTCAACAATGAAATGCTTCAAACCAATTCCAATTGTTCAGTGAAGAAAGCCATATACACCCAGAGGGAAGGATGTGAAATGTGGACCACAACATAACATTTTCATGTTCTCTATTGAGGTTTGCTTGCATTGTATTTCCTTTATCAGATTATTCTTTCTTGTAGATACGATTTCTCCTGCACAAAAAATGTGTGGCAGTAACTATACATATATTCGATTTCTTAAGTATTCTAACATAATTATCATGTAGCGGATTTCCTGCCATCTAGGGGAGGGGTGGG
Organism: Myrmecobius fasciatus; assembly: GCA_023553655.1. Lineage (NCBI taxonomy): Eukaryota > Metazoa > Chordata > Mammalia > Dasyuromorphia > Myrmecobiidae > Myrmecobius > Myrmecobius fasciatus. Next base: position 40,211 of record JAJPUD010005987.1, on the reverse strand, counting down.
AAGTAGGGGGGAACAATTTGTAACAGAAAGCTTTGTAAGGGTTAATGTTTAGGAATTACCCATACATATGTTTTGCAAATAAAAAGTATTAATAACTAACTAAATAAATAAATAAATTAGGAGACATCTATTTCGAGATGCTCCCCTGCAGACTGGGATGAAGTCAACAGATAACAACTGAACAGATAAGTTAAGGGTACAATTATCTGAATTACCTCCTAGACAAACAGTGATTGGTCAGAAACAGTCTCCATGTTCTGCCTATCTAGGGAAGTGCTTTCTTCTAAGAAGGGAGGAGTGTTTCACTATATACCAGGTCTCAAATTGGTTTTTTAGAGGGTGGAGACAGGGCCATTTGTAGGCTGAGAAGCAGCCTATAATTGTAGGCTCAGCTGGAGTATGTCAGGTATTCTCTAATGATTTGGGCATCCTGGGAACTAGCACTCTATTAATCATCTTCTATTTTCTAGGGGTTTCTTGTCTGATTTGTTAGACTCTGGAAAGCTTATCCTTTCATTTAAACACATTGACTTCACTCATCTTCCAATCACATTCAAACTCCACTTTAATCAAGCCCAGGTCCCCCCAAAATCTAACCCCCTCCAGGAAACAAACCAGCAAACAGAGATCTCTTTGTTCTGTTACACTTGCCACTTATCAAGGAAGAGATACTGAATAACAGACATATTATCATTGTAAAATTGTTATAAAATTAGCTCCATACTTCTGATCTCCTAAACTAAATAGTTCCCTAAGTACTCAGAGGTACCTGCTTCTTAATTTAACTCAAATATAAAGTACTTGGGGCTAGAAAGCATTTTAAAGTCCCGTGTAACTGTGAACTAAAATTAATCTTGTTGCTTTTAGGGCTCTACACACACACACACACACACACACACACACACACACACACACACACACACACAC